>JARHVA010001772.1:1867500-1957500 GCA_037957365.1 Torreya grandis
TAGATTCACCAGATTTCATAGCTATATGATTCAGATACACATGTATGGTAAAATTCTATATATTGATGATGTTATAATACCTAGGTTTCATCTTGAGAAATACACGAGGTACATATGTCACACAAAGGGAACTTAAAATTGAAAAATCAAATCAATTTATATACTTCAAATAATGTTATGGACTGTTATTATACCTAGGTTTGACTTTTATAGATTGTTATTGAGTCAATATACTATATTAGTTGGTTCAATTTTGTAAGGTTAAGTTAATTAAATCACTCAATATTACCAATTTTATAAGTTAGACTTTATTAGATCATCTAAATTTACTTGACTTATATGTTGGATTTGGTTAAATCATACAACCTCACTAGATATATATTGTGAGTTTATTAAATCACTCACACTCACAAGATCTTGCACATATTTAGGTTATTTAATTATATCCTAATTTCATATCTAATTCTTCATAATGAGGCATCCTATAAAATCAAATTACCAAAGGAAAGATGGTTATGTAAACACATTGGTGTACTCTTACCCTATTTTATCCTTCAAAATTTTCAAAATATATCAATCTCAGATTTAATACATTGATTATATACTATAACATGATCTTTTTTGTAGGGAAATCACCATAAAAACACTCAAGTTGGGCTCACGTAAAGACAAGGTGTGTTGTACACACCTAGGTATGCAAATATACATCATGACTATACCTTTTAGTTATGGACCTTCTCTCTTTTTAAAAGCTCTCGTTCACTATCTATTTATGCCTAAATTGATTGTCTCTTAGTCTTACCATTGTTATTATGATTACCAAGAATTCTATATTATGAAATAAAACTTGATTATTATCCTTTAGTGCCAAATTTGGACTTGTACCTATTTTATAGCTTCTTAGACACTTACATGATAGATACTTATATCGATGCAAGTGTCCAAATTTATTAACAAGTGTATAGTGCCTAAAAATAATATAATTTGATAATGAAATGTATCCTAAAGGTTTGCCTAATTGCTTTAGTGCAAAATATTTCCAAAATTAAATGGTATATATACAAGATCAACCCTCATTCATTCCTCACCTAGAAAATACCTAGAAAGAACATACAACTCAAAATGTATTATACCAAGAAGAACTCAATCAAACATTCAAGTGAGAAAAACTACCCTATTCATCACTATTTCTATAGCAGTCACAACAACAATATTTCCATGGGTCTAAACCATTAAAAGAGTACCCCATGAGCCATATGTACCAAGTTATAATCTAGGTCACTACATGTCATTGATTATCACATATTACATCCTTGTACACACATATTCCAAAACATAGGGAAGAAATACATAAGTCTAAATCCCTCTTCAAAGTATTAGATATGTGGGAAATACCTATTGATAAAGGGGTCCTTGGGGTAGCTTAACACCATGAGCCAACTAACCCATTTTTCCCACTGTCACTCTAAGGGTGAAGAATATAGGTTTTGATCATTTAATAAAGAATTATAGCCTATAAAAATGATACAAATACATCAATATAAAGGTGATGAAAAACTTAGAAAAGTGAAACAAATGGATCTAGAAAAGAGCCTACATTTTGACTAGGAGAAAACCATCCAAAAGAGGACACTAACATTGACACAAGTGTCTGGAGCTTATAAAAGTGTCAAAGGAATAAAAATAGTCAAAATATAGAAAGAAAAAACTAAAAACTTGGGTTATAGGACTAAGAAGGATTTGGAAAATGTAAAAAGTCTAGAATAGATCAACAAACAAGATATGCTCTCTCTTATCCCTTAGTTATGTAGATGTATAATAACCGATATATTTATTACACGTGCTTAAATGAATGTATTATCAAAATAATGTATTATATTACCTAAATCTAAATATTTTCATATTACATTAAAAAAAAATTATTTTCCTAGTGCATTTGTTGGTTGAGACCATTTAACATAAAACACAATCATATTATGTGATTTATTTGTGACAGATTTAATAAATTGAGGCATAGGCGGGGCATTCTACATGATTTTTAGGAATAGTTTGAATATTATATGACATTATAAGATATATTATATGATCAATATTGACCATATTTATTAGATTTATGATATTAATTAGATTTATCAGATTGATTAGATTTATCAGATTGATTAGATTTATCATACTGATTAGATTGAACATATTCATAATAATTATATGACACATGATAGATATGTTATTACATTTTACATCATTTTTAGGTACAAATGGATCAAATTAAAATCATGAATGTTATTCATGCAAATGATATTTTATTTTTATATTAATGATCGAGGGGGAATGATGGTATTATGTAAGCAATTTGGATATAAAATACATCTTAACAGTTGATTCAACATTACTTGGTTTGATGTTACACTTTTACAAAAGAAACTATTTCAATGTTCCACCTTTACACACAAACCTAATTTTGAGGTTCCAAAAAAGAGTTATGATGATATTTAGAGTAGTGTATTTGAGGTTTTTTTGGCACTTAAATTTTAGCACTTATCCTTCTTTAATGATGGTTGAGGCATTTATACTCATCAACTCATGGTTTTAGTGTTTGTATCTCCTTGGGGAATAATGAACCTATATAAGTCTTAAAACAAGTTTAAGCATGAGCTTGGTTCACATACCCTAATGTGTTTTCATTCCTTGATTTTTTAATTTTTTAATATTTAATTATCTATATTATTCAAAGAAAATTATCATGAATGAGCATTGATCTATACATGTTTCCTTATAGGTTTTGCATGGATCAAGTGAGACATTTAGGGCATACATGTACATACCAATTATGGTTAGTTACATGCAATTTTTTTATTATTACACCCTTTTTAATCTAGAATTTTAAATATGATACTAAGAGAGGTTAATTTTAAGACACAAAAATTTGGCATTATACACTTGGAAAAACCAACTTTGGCACACTTTGACATACTTGGACGTTGTGTACATATTTGAATCTTGTGCACACTTTTATATATCCATCTACCCATATTTGTTTTGGGTAAATAAATATACCAAATAAACATATTAAATATCATGATATTATATGGAAAAACCTTTCGTAGACCTAAAAAAATTGTCTCCATATCTCATATACTCAATTTTCACTTTAAGACAATATTAACAACAATTAGACAATTATATTTTATTGTAGGTTTTTCCTCCTCCAAGTTTACCAAGGGATATTTTTAAATTGGAATGTATCTGTTAGTTTAGCCTAGACAAATTTCATGTTTTAGACATAGTGGTAAATATGAAATAATCATCTATAAATACAAATCAATCCTAAACATGGAAGAAATACATGTAGTTTGAACCCTTTTTGGAGTATTGGAATGTAGGATATGCTCAGTCACTCAATAATGAGTGGTTGAGCCATTTCATCATAAATTCACAACCCCATTTTTAAGGTTAATATTGTGCTTAAAGTGATATTAGGGTTTCAAGTTAAAGAAAATGCAAAAAATAGAGTAGTGCATTAAACTGAAGGCAAGCACAAATGCATGAGGAATATATAGGTGCAAGTGTATGTTTTTGGGGTGTCACAAAATTAAAATTTTGATGGATATAGTGCATTAATATCCTAGATATTACCATTTATATAATATGTATAAATTTTTACAACAACATCTATGTAGGGTTTGAGCTCATGTTTCCTAATCTAAGTGGTTACAAAGTAGACACATTTATTTTAGGGAAAATGATGAACGTAATGAGTTATAGAAATAAAAATTAATCCAAGTGTATCTTTCCTCCATTATTTTTTCAATTTTAAATATAGTAATTTAATTATCAATATTCCATTTTATATTCATATTTGTATAATTATTGTCATATTTTACACAATTTGAATCTTCATAGTATAATTATTTTTAGATCAAATTAATCAAAAAATCAATAAAATAGTAAGTTATGTTTAATTTACAAATAATATGAGTGTTGTTATTAATTTTTGATAGTATATTTATTGAAATTTGACATTGTTATGTTCATATTTTTATTCTTTAATATAACATTTCAATGATTACATTATTTTATCAAGATCTGATTACCAGTATTATTTCTCATATATAATATGAGGGTAGCATTTTAACCTAATATAGATTAATGAAATCATAATATGATAAAAATGATTAGAATAATTAATTAATTGTGATTTTCATAATATATGTTTATATGCATGCTAAATATAGTAAATAATATACAATAGGAGGTGAGGACATTCTTATCTTGTTTGCCATGCTAATTTGAATTTGGATTATTTGAATTTTGTGTCTCACAGTGAGAAAGTGTTCTATATATGATCCATTCCCTCTTTTTTTATTTTGGTTGGTTTTGACACATTAAATTAGTAATGGCACTCGATACTGACCTATAGTGGTTAGAACTAACTCTACACACAATGAGTGATTATTTACTTTTGTGGAGATGTGCATGTGTTTGTAATGTTTTTCCTCCTTTTACCAATTCCCAAAACACATGGGTGTACCTATATGTTCAAACCCTAGTTCTACACAAGAAATGTAATATCATATGGGTGGATTTATCAAGATAAAATGTTGAGTTGGACTAACTTTAGTCAATACTCATTGATAGACTTAAACATTGAACTATATTTCAAATATTTTGAAGAGGGATAAATTTCAAATGTAGTTATCCCCTTAATGTGTATGTGTGTGATTTTTTATGCAAGCCTAGATACACATTCTCCTATATTTACTTGATAAAATCATATAGTAAACTTTAGATTCAACTCTAATAATTATGTAGGTACAATATTTAATCTTGTCTATCCTTTGATAATGAAATGTGATTTTGTCAAAATACCTTGAATTAGTTTTTTTATATAGGATTCTTTGAATTTGAATTAATGACTAAGTGGTGCATAAAATTTGACCAAAATTAGTTGAAATGTTCCCCAAAATGGTCATAATGTGAAACATGCTTGAAATAAATTAAAGGGGGTCCAAGGTTAGTTATGCTATATATGGTCATTACCAGTAGTTTATACTAACCGTAAATGTTAGAAAAGACTTACATCTTAAAATACTCTAGGGTGAGAAGGAATGCCAAATATCTTTATAATATGACATGTGAAGTTGGTTGTGTGTCACATAAAAAAAAAAATAGTAATACAATAAAAATATTAAGATAAATGTGCCACTAAGTACTTAATTTGTAATTTGATATCTGTAAATACAAATTTTCCTAAAAGTATTATGAAATAAGTCTTATACCAAATATGGGTATCTATAGGTATAAACCATGTCCCATATTAACATTTTTTATAGTCTTTTTTCTCTTGATGTTATTAAATATATAAATATAGGATTACCTATGATATTTAGGATTTTCAAGCCTAAGGGTACCTCAATATAATTCATGTTGACTCTATAAGCTCTATTTTTTAGAAGATTTGACTTGATGTGACTACAATGCATTATCATGATTAAATTTAGATATGATTGATTATCTTAATTATGTCAAAACTTTATTTTTTTTTATCATTCATTACTACATGCATTTTTCCTATGTATATTTAGAAGATAATATTTTATAATATTTGGCATAGGTTTTGTGGCTCAAAGACTTACCATGGCATGCACACATTCACTCACACAAATCCATAGATGTTGAAGATTCATATCACCAAAAACACTAGTTGTATTATTTTAACTATTTCCATTTATTTAAGTTCATATTAGTTATGTAATTTTGAATTTAAGTTCACTTTAATTCATTTAATAACTTTGGGAACTCTTAAATATATCAATGATCGAGGAATATTCTAATAACCTTACAAGTATTCATGTCTTTTTAACTTTTACATGTATAAATACAAACACACACATTAATCCAAAGCATTATTTTGACATCTGATTTTGGTTTGGATGAAATTTTAGTCATAAATTGTGTTTTTTTACAATAATTTTGCATTCATAACTCATTAGTTCATATTTATATCTTATAGATGTTTTTTTCAAGGTTTTTAGTCATCTAGGGTGTATTTTCATCTCTTTCTCTCTCATATTTATTTTGAGGAATTTCCTATTTTTATCATAAATATATAATGTATAGTCATGGCAATCCATGAACATTGAATATATTACTACTTATTTTTTGGTGTTTTTGGTGCATTTTTCTCTTATGGTTTTGATTTATTGAATTTGTGTTTGCTTGGGTTGACATAAAATATGAATCTATTGGTTGTAGATGGTTTTATGTTAAATATGTTAACTTTAGTGAGATTAATGTATCATAAGTGTTATTATTGGTTAGATTCCTTAAAATTCACTTATACACAAGAATTAGTGCTTATATTCATAGTAATGCATGCACAATACATAGAACATGGTATTTCATATTCTAACTCTTATCTTTTATATATATTTTTGCAAGCACCAAATACAAATATTCATATGCTATATATTATATACACCAATTACATAGGTTAATTTTCTTTGTAACCTTTGTATAATTTATCTCTATTTGTCTCTACTCTTTTCTACCTTTTCTATATATTACAATGTTACAGAATAAATACTAAGCCAAAACTACACAACTTAATAGTCATGTCTATGTAATACATATCCTTTCTCTAATCAGGTCATATTTTATCTCCACAAAGACTTATTTATTACCACATCTCTATTCATAATAATATTTTATTCTATTGGCCTAGATGAGTGTTATGATACTACAATAATGAAATTAACTATGTGATGTCTATATTTTGGTTCTTTAGGTGTTAAAGAATCTTGTGAATATTTTCCCAACTTTTATATGTTTGTCCTATCCTTGAGACAAATATAAGTGTTGACATGTACTAAAATTTCCTCAATCCATCTAAGTGTAATAATTTTTTTGCGATTACTATAGTACATTACTAGACATCATAAAGTTAATACCCCTTCCTTGGGTAGATGTTACTAGTAATTGATTATCATAGTTTGAGAAAAAGTATCCCAATCCAAAATGAACTTCTTGTCCTCCATAATCATATAATACATAGCCACATTTTATTTTTTTCCAAGATACTTTCATTTAGGATAAGATATTTTCCCAGTGAGTTCAAGTAATCAGTATGTGTTAAGGTGTACCTCCATTTTCTCCATTTGTTTACTCGAGAACTCACCATATTCCTCCATTTATTCATAGGTGGATATATTCTCTATTTATTTATCCTTATAGTGTTCATGAAATGATGTCATTTTATCCCACTCTATGGTGGAAGGTATGTTCTAATATCTAAAGATATTTGAGGTTGCATTCAACTACTTTTCCATTTCCTCCAACTTGGATTTCTTATCATTTGTCCATAGTGTCTAGCTAAGTAAGTAAGTGAAATAGGTGGTGGCATCCTCTAATTTCTCCTTCATTTTCCCTAATTTTTCCTTGTATAACTCTTAATTGGTCTAATTTTCCCCCATAAGTGGACCTAAGATCTCCTCGTATTCCTATCTAACCTCAATTATGATGAGGCCTCTATCCATTGTGGTGTCAATATGGTTGTTTAAGTTTTTCACTATTTCCACCTTCTATTATTCTATTGGTAGAGTGGTGTCTTAATCAAACTATGGTCGAGTGGTGGTCAAGATAGATAAAATTTTCTTGATTTATTCCTCAAAGGTGACACACCACATCATCTAATTCCCTATGGCACTTTGGATAAGAGTTTGACCTAGGATTCCATTTTCAATAGGAGTTAGGTGTTATAGTGCTACTTCAATTTCCCCTCCTTTAGCTATCTAGAGAGAACTTGATGACACTAGGTTGGTGGAGGTATTTTGTTTGTGCTTTGCTAATTCTAATTTGATCCATGCTATTATATCCAAAGGATTTTTTTCAATGATTGTGTTTACCCCTATTTTGCTTAAAGTGCTTGGTGTGACATCCTAGATGGTATCCTCTACTCTTAGACTTATCTCCTTTTCCTTCCCTTTCACTTGCAAGGCCACTTTTTGTTTTTTTGCTTCTTATATTCTAGCTCTTGTTTATGTCAGTCCTCTTATTTATTTTTATCTCTACCATCTTGTTATTATTTTATTCATCTAATTTATTTTTATTTTCTTATTTAATTTTCCTTTCCTATTCTTCTAATTTCTTTTTATGTTCTTTTATTCTTTCTTCTAGTTATTTTTATTTTCCTCTTTTTCAATTTTTATTCTATGAATATCTTCTCCTCTCATTCCTTCTTTGTATTTTCTACTTTCTCCTCTACCTTTTCCTTTTCCAATAGTTTTTAGCCTTTTGGGTGGATATTTCTGTAACTTCTATAATTTTCTTATTTTCTTCCTCAAGTTCATGTTCCAGTTTTTTGTGTTTTTGAATCATTTCTTTCTCTAGTTTATTGAAGTTTTCCAATTATTTATTATTTTAAAGGCCTCAACAACCATATCTATTTTTTTCTTAGATCTTAACTTCATTTGTTGGAATTTCCATAATCTTTCCTAGTTATCTAGAGATAGTGGGGATTCTACAATGGTTTTTTTATAAATATTCCTTTTTTAATTATCCACCATAATTTTATAATCTTTTATTATTTCATTGGTCTAAATGAGAATGGTTTTCAAGTATTATAGACCTATAACATAATCTAAATTGAATGGGCTCAACTCAATGTAATCCAAAATTTTATTTGTCACCTTACCTTGGTTGGAAGAATCTGCATTTTTGTGTAATCTTCCTACTCTACTTATCCATCCTTTATTATGACACATATCAATGAGATGTTCATATATGAGACCTCAATGGTCACATATTTATCTGTATCTTCCTCTATTTATTATGTATTCACTTTATCTAAGTACTTTGATTATGAGTATGTTATCACCATTTTAGTTTTAGATTTGGTCACTTTCTATTTTTTCTTTCCCTTATGTTCTACCTATAGTGATTGGATCCTTCCCATTTTTCTCCCACTCATATGTAATAGGTTTTGTCTTGTGGTGAGGGATGAAGTAGAGTATGTCTCAAGTTCTTTTGCATTGTGGATTTTCTATTTTAATTTTGAGGATAGGTCTTCCAAGTGAGACTTTCCTCTTCCTGATTGTGTAAGGTGGGGTACCCTTTTCTACAGACTCTTCTTCTCCCAACTCTTTACCTATGGTAGATTCCTTATGACAAATGTATTTGTATCTTCCTCTTCTTCTTCCTCCTTATTTAGATCCCTCAAATTGATAAATTTTTTTAGTCTAAAGGAATTTTAGGTACCCACTTAAGGCTCAGATGGTTCTTCTCCCCTAGAGAAAATGGATCCTCACTTATTTTAATTTTTACTTCTTCCTCTTCTTGATAAAAACCATCTATTTGATCACTAATTTTTTTTTGTGCCCTAAGATCTAGTGGTCGACTTATGGACCCAATAATGACTGTCTCAAATTTCTCATCGATGACTTGATAAGGTAGAGGTAAAAGAGGTACAACATTTTTAATAAAGGGTTCGATGAAAATATTATCTATGTATACTACAAATTAAACCTATGTAAAGTATTTTTCAATGATTTCCTTAGAGATCTATAATCTCCCCTCTACCATACTCCTAATTATCTTCTCCCATTGTAAGATTTTTTCTACTTATTGTAATGTAGGGATAGCTTTCATTACCTCTAGTATTTCAGATCTTATGGGTGTATCTAAGTTCCATTCTACCCACCCCTCATGACATGTAATGTTATGTGTGAATAGCATCAAAAGTAATAACAAGAAGGAATCATAATATAAATCATGAACACTTTTAACTTTATTGATTTTCTGTAGGATCTCCAAGTATTGTTCATAAAGTAGGGTACTTAAGTCTTACTACATTATATGATCTAGGAAATTAACTCAAAGGAGGAGGTTAGTATAGAGTTAGTCTCAAAAACAATGAAAAATGAACTCACTAACAATCTAACATCCTTTAGGCCTGATTATGGGGGGATCATAATGAATAAACCAAATTAAAACTAAACAAAATATGGAAGGAAATGGGAAATATAAACATAAAAACACAAATTCTTTACCAAATCCTTGATATCTCCAAATGGTAATTCAGTTGACTTAGTTTATGCATAAGAAGTCTTCATCAATGACATATGGATAGCATCATCTCCTATATACACCATTATTGAATGCTTTTCTTGATTAATGACTTGATGGCTTGATTGATTCAATGGCTTGATGTCTTTGGCTCAATTTTAGCATTATAACACTAGGCTTTTAGCTTTATGAATCTATTCTTGCATTATAACTCTACGTTGATTGAGCTCCCTAAATGAAGAGCTCTAGGCTTGCTTTTATAGACTTTCAAATCCCTTGGAATGGGTTAAATCTAACCATGGTTGAGTTTATTAACTTTGGTTGAGTTTGGCATATTCCTAAGATATTCTCTTAGATATTTTCCATTTGATACAACTCACAAAAGTAAGGAGTAGCTTCTAGAATGTTCTAAGATGCTCTTCATATTTGAATTTTTCTTTTTGGTAATTGATTTAATTTATTTATTATCTCATGGGTTAACTCAATTAGGATTTGAAATTGATTTAACTTTTTAATTGATTTTGATTAGGGTGTGTAAGTTAATTAATTAATTTTAGTCATTTGATCATTTATTTGATTTTGATTAATTCAATGTGTGTATTTTCCTTGTTTAATTAATTTAATAGGACAAATTGATTTAATGCAAATTATAAAGCCAAATTATATACTAATAGAATTTTTTAGGTTAAATGTTTGATGATTGGTAAGAATTTGTCTAATAATTTGATGCAAAACCATTGGTGGCAAAATTTACATGTCTACAATTTTTCCCTATTTGGGAAGATGTTGCAAGCTATAAGCATAATAACATATTTTCAAAAAATAAAATGGTTATTTATGCCTAAAATTGAAATGGTAATGATTGAATTGTAGCTTCCCCTTGAGGGAGTGGTTGGCAAGTAGGTCGATGAATAGTCCCTCAAAAAGAAAGAAGTGAAATAAGGGGACCAAATAAAGGAAGATGATGGAGTGAAATCATAATGAGTTTTAAAAAGTAGTCAAAATCATTGAGAATGCAAGTAGGACTGTGTATAATCGTTTGCCCAAAGGTGGTTATAAGCATTATACCTCGATAGTGGTAATATGATATGATAACACAATGATTTTCCCAAAGGCAGTTATAATCATTGAGAACATGGAGCTTCCCTAGTTAAAACATATAAACAAGAAAGGAAAATGGTGATAACATAATTATTTACCCTAGTATGCGATATAATCATTGAGAATTCATGTGGGATGGTGTACAATGTTGATGTAGTATACCCTGGTTATAAAAAACATGATTGATGGTTGATGATTGATAAGTTGATATAGATGATAAAGATGAATTAGGATGACCTTCTAATAGGGAGATGATCATTAAAACTAACAAAGGTTGAAATTCTTTGTTTACTTAATTAGTGTATTTGGGATATGATTGGGTATTAGATTTGGATTGTTGTTGATGTCAATATCAAGGAGATGGTGATGTTGCATTGATGTTGTAGACCTATCAAAGCTAATTTTTATTATATAATTTTATGGTAGGCCTCATGATAAAACACCATGGGGGATTGGCCAAAATATTCACAAGGACTGACTCCTGATAGCCAATACCTAATGGAAAATAATTACATCAATGATAAAAACCATGATGACAATATAGACATTTAAATATAGATAGATTCAATAATAATGTGTAAGGAATCACTCAATGAACACACCTATAATGAATCAAGGCTATAGTGTTGAAAGCAAACAAAAATACACATAAACAAATAAATAAAATAGACAAACAAAGAAACAAACAAGATAAACAAAGAAGCAAACAAGTGTTAGTCCCTATGTTAGTATAAACAACATGATGAACATTACCCCTAGAAACTAGGTGATAAATAAACAAATAAACAAGATGGGGGGATAGATAAAATGGAATGGGGTGGTCGAGCTATCTCCATATGCATTAGGCAAGTGGACATTGCTAACATAGTTCCATGGATATGATGATCCAATAAAACTTTAGGTTGAATGTAGTTCTCCCAAGAAATGGGAAGAAAATGATTATTGATGAAAAATAAATATAATGTATGCGATAGAAGTATAGGGATGAACCCATAAAATGGTGATAAAATAGGATAAAAGGATAAAAAGGATGGGTAAACTAAAAAACAAGTCATTTATTTGTAATTTAGTGAGGGTTCCCAGAATCCTTAAGGTAAAGAAATGGTTAATGTTTTTTGGTTTTTCTAAATGATTTTCAAATGTTTTTGGAATTTTTGAAGTATCTCAACTCAATAAAAAATGATGAGACACTAAAATGGTCCAAGCTTGCAAAATAATGAGAGTATTATAACTTGAAATGATGCTTGTAAAATGGTGAGAGCATGGCTGAAGTTACTCATAAAAGGGTGAGAGAATTATAACTTGAAATGATGCTCACAAAATGGTGAGGGCATTACTAAATTTGCTCACAAAATAGTGAGATCATGGCTAAATTTGATCATAAAATGATGAGAATGTTATAACTTGAAATGATGCTCATAAAATGGTGAGAGCGTGGCTAAATTTTATCATAAAATGGTGAGAGTATGGCTAAAGGGAAACTAATCTAACCTCAATGTGAATCAAACATGACCCACATAGACTAAAAATGGATTTAGTTCATAGTATTTCACCTCACAGTAGAAGAATTTGACTAGTGTAGTAGCCAATTCAAACAAAATATGCATAGTTGGTATGATGGCATAGTACAATGTATGAATGGCTAGGTGATATGTCAAGGCACAATAAAAAAATGTTGCCCTTAGCTTGCCCATAGGTGGTTATAATTAGGATACAACTAATAGATCAATGATACCAATTTGCTCTAGCAGGTGATATAATTAGTAGCAAGACCGTTGAGCACTGATTTTCCCAAATAGGTGATATAATCAAGCTCACATAAACAAACTTGATAATAGGGGAATGAGAAATGAAGGATGCAACTACCAAATTTTTTTTCATACTACTCCAAAATATTACTTCTATCTAAAATTCTTGAAATAACTATTGAAATTGATCTGATTCAATATGTTGAAAATGTGAAACCAATGGATGAACCAAGGTCAAACAGGCTAGGTTGATAGGATTCAAAACATGTTTAGTCAAGTAGGAATATAATGGTTAGATGGTCTAGTTGGAATTTGAGGATAATGATTAGATATGACAATGATTAGTTTGATATATTGGATAAAATGGTAGTAGGGTTGCCCCCAAGTGATAAGGTGAATGGTTAGGATATGTGACAATGGAAAAAGGATTGATAACATGATATGATATGGTACATGTTTAGTTCTAGTTTGGGTATGATAAATTATTCTATTGTTCCCACTGAAGTGGAGATGCACATTTTGATCAACAAATGATACAACTAAAATAGTCAATCATGTTAATTGCTAGCCACACCTTGTCTAAATAACTTCTCTGTCAAGAATTGGTTTTATATTTGGATGTCAATGATGTTCTTATGATCTTTGTTGGTCATTGATTTTATTTCCTTCAAGCATTGAGATAAGGTATCTTTATAGCCTCTAAAAAGGAAAGTATGACTATGGATGGTAAATAGGGATAAATTTTGGATGAGAGGTTTGATTTGGTGATGTAATGATAGAGGATAATAGAATGAATGATGGTTGGGAAATAA
The DNA here is from genome assembly GCA_037957365.1 of Torreya grandis. NCBI lineage: Eukaryota > Viridiplantae > Streptophyta > Pinopsida > Cupressales > Taxaceae > Torreya > Torreya grandis. Next base: position 1,881,221 of record JARHVA010001772.1, read on the forward strand.
ATAAATTTTAGGATTTTCAAGCACACACAATGTTGTTGATTTTGGATTCAACATAGCTTTGGATGTGGTAGAGCTGAAGACTTTTGAATATTTTCTCAATAAGACCACTAGATTCTTCTATTATTTGATCTTGAGAGTAGCTACCATCTAATTAGGTTGTATATATGAATCTATTTTAATTTGATCTTTTATTTTGTCTTCATTAAGTAATGAATAACTTTTGTGCTTAGTTATTGGTGCCTCAAAGATATTTATACCAATTAATTTGTCTTGATTGTCCTATAGTGCCTCCAAGAAGGTTTCACTATGTAACATTGAATTTTGACTTTGATTTTCCCCTATCACCTCTAAAAAGGTTTCACTAGAAGATGATAAGTTATAAATTTGATTTCCCCCTAACACCTTTGAAAAGGTTTCACTAAGAGAGCGATCTTTTGTTGTATGATTATGGTCTTGGCCTCCTTGATTTTCTTCATCTGATATGTCACCATGGATGCAATTCAATAAGGTGTGATTCTATTAGTCCTAATTGACACTTATGGGAGATATAATGTCAATGGCATGGTTATGATGGTTGGTGGTAATGGTGTGTGGAATGGTAATGGAATGGAAAGAGGCTACACAATATATTTAGAAGATACAAGAGAATGTGTGTCAATGTTTAAGTAATCATCCTTATAAACTATAGAAAGATCATAAATGTATTCATATTGATAGGCTAGGCATTCATAACCAATAATATAATAGTCATGAATGTATACTTTTTATAAATTTGATTCTAACTCAAGGGACTCTAAATCTAATGTTAAAACCGATGTCAATTCTAATTTTGATACTAAATTTGAGGTCAATTCAAGAGTAGAACCTGAATCTAATTTTGATTCTTCATCTAATGGGTACTTTGTTATAATGATGTCTTATTGAATATTTGTTATTGGACAAGTAACGACCTGTGATAGCATAACATGATCTACAAATACTAGTTTGTCATAGTGAGACTCCTTTACGATGGGAAAAAGGTCAAAAGACAACTCCTCAAAGACTACATTTTCAAATGGAGGCTCTATAAAAATAGGCATATGGTCGAGGTAATGATTTTTCCAAAGGAAATTATAATCATTAAGAAGTGACTCAACAAAGAATAGCTCATCAGAGTGACACTCCTCAACAACTGGTATAATATCAGTAGGTGATTCATCATAAATTGACTTATCACAAGTGGTTGGTTTAACAAAATAATCTTGGATTGGTTAGTTTTCTTGGCCTTGGTTTCCAATTAGTTAGCAAATACTAGTTTGGAACATAGCTTGGTCTTTGAATGATTAGATTGGTTGAGGTTTTGATAGGATTGGTACTAGATGAGGAATGGACTTGGTTGGATAATGATAAGGAATTTTGGAGCTTGATTTCTCACACAAACTAAAGGATGAGGTACTATTATACAAATGGTTGGGAATTATGGACCCTGATTGCTTGCATAAGCCAAAGCATACAAATCCTCTGGATAAACCATATCATTCCAATCAAGGTTTTGAGCTAGAATATAAGATAGTTTTTGAATTTTTTCCCTATATTGATTATTATAAGGAAGGTATGGATCCATCTCCCAAGGAACATTGTCATTGTAGAGGTTTGTACCTAATTCTACCTCACCAACCATAAAATCGTAGTTGAGGTCTTCACTTGGTCCTTGATTTTATTTGTGTAAGGTGGATAAAATTCCATCTCACTAACCATGTTATAATCAAAGGGGTCTTGAATAAAACCATAAAAATCAAATCCATTTTGTGTGGACATTATATAATAATTTGGATTGTACATGACTCCACCATAAGTGTAGCTATACATATCTATATCAATGAAGAAATATTTGAAAAAAAAAGGCTTAGAGTTATACAAACTCTAAAAAAATATGTCAAAATGACAAATGGTTCAAACTTGGTCTAACTTGGTCAAAAGGATGGAGTTGTATCTCCAAAAAATGATTTGATCATGGAGTTGTATCTCCAAAATGGTTTGTGCTAAGACTTGGCATAAAATATTCTAACATCAAATGCCTAATGTCAAATGTCATACACATAAAAGGCCAAGTGATGAATAAAAATTGGTATGTCAAAGTCTAGGCCAAAGTATTCCAAACAAGGTCTAAACTAGAAAAGAGAAAAGTTAAGTTGTTAGGGATTTCATATAAAAGTAGATTCAAAAGCTAGCTCAAACAAACATGATCTACTAGTACTTTTGGCCAAATGGTGTTGAAAGCTAGACTTTGAAACAAAATTTAATGTGATTTGATTTAATATAATAAGGTTGGAACAAATTTAACATAGACCCAACACATGGAATCAAACATAAACATGATTAGTTGGTATAAGACATAAGGCAAAAGGCACATAGAAAAAATATTATTTTTTCCCAAATAAAGACAAAAATAATGATGATGATAAGCTCTTAACAAACAAAAAATCAATAGTCTTTTAATTTGGGTAATTGATTAATCAAAGTTATGCAACCCAAAAGATAAAGATCTATGTATCAACCCCACGAATTAAAGCCTAAACAAAAATTAATCAATGTTTGAATCCAAACTTGACAAGGTTAATTGAAAACTTAACATTGAAGACTAGGATTTGACCAAATAAGCTAGACAAAATTGGACATCATGACATTACATAAACAAGGTCCAAATGTCATATGTGACATAGTTTGAAACAAATAGTTTTTGGTACAATGGTAAACAAGTTTTGAAACAAATTGAGTAGCCTAATAGTGTAAGCATACTAGAATGATGTGATCAATGTTATGTTTAAAAGAATTAAAGGATCAAACTTGATTATGATATGGGTAGCATAATGGCGCACATCTCAAACAAGTAACACACACAAACATGTTTAGCAAAAATTTCAAGGCATAAGTGTGGTGTAAAATAGATATAATAACACCTCTTTAGATAAAAGAGTGATGTATAAATAATTTTTTTTGACATGGTTTATAAATAAATAAACAAGTTTTAGTCTCAAAACATACCAATAAAAAATAACCAAAATATAATAAGCATAATTATCCAAATCCTAGCAAGGATATGACAATGTGGGATTGACTAAACTAATTGTTTTTCGATTGTTCTGGGTGGATCCCATGTCTACCAACTTTTACATCAGCAAAAAATATAAGAAAAAATTAATTTTGGTCCATGCCATATGGCTTGTTGTAAAAATGTCTTTCCCTTTTAATAACCACTTCATTCATCACTTGTTTAGTGTAGTGAAATGTCCAACACGCTCAAACATTTTGAGCTTAGCTTCTACTAAAAGAGATGGTTTAACCACTCAAACCATCATCCTAGTGAGGGGATCCCAAGTTATATATCTCTTATGGAGAGGGGTTGAAGATGATGCTAGGAGATGAAGCCCTGGGTCAAAGCTTCATTGAAGAACTTGTGGGAGATAATTAAGTCCTCCTCACAAGCCAAGATGCAATGAAATAAATGACACAATAGAAAGACTTTATGGTCACCTCAAGATCACCCTATACTATTTTGATTTTTTTGGGAGGGATTTAAATGAAATTATTTATATGTCTTGTACTAGGTTCAAAGTTTGATGAGATGGTGCTTTTGATCCCAAAATTTCCCTAAAGGGGATGGATGGGAGAGCATACATGCATGTCTATTTTAACTAAAACACACAATCAACAAGCAAGTTTGAAAATATTTGATGTGAGATTAATTACATTGCACCAAGTTGAAAGTATTTGATTAGAACTATTATTATCTTTTTGGCTTTAAGATGCACAAATTGAAATAATTGCAAGCCACCCAAAAATTCCTTAAAGGGGATGGATGGGAGAGCATACACACACAAATCCTTATTCACTCAAAAAAAATTATACTAAAAAAATAATAAAAATACATTTCAAAAACTTTGAAGTGTATTCAATTTTATAACACTAAATGAAATGTGTGGTAGTGTTCTTTTAGCCCCTTAGCTTTAATTTGTAAACTTTGAAAGAACAATCAAAACATTTAACATAAACACGCAAAAATTTCTTTTTAAAAACCAAAGTGAAATGCCTAATTAATTTTAAAACACCATAAAAAAATGTGAAATAAATAATTAAGCTTGTTTTAAGGATTTTTCAAATGGGCCCTGTAAGAAAAAGGTCAGCACTTTGTTTAGCCTTGAAGCTTATTTATCAAATGAGACAAGCAACTTTAAAGGGTAAATTCTATCAACTTGAAAGAAAACCCACAAAAGATAAACATGATAGGTTAGGTAATGGTTAGCAAAAATATCAATAAAAATATTAATAAATTTTAAAAAAAAACCTATGAAACATGCAAACAACAATTTATAAGGTTAAAACAAAGAAAACCGAACACATAAAAGATAAAAATTTGAAGTTAGTAATTTAACCATAACTTTTAACCTATACATCTATTTGTCACCAAAGTTTTTAAGGTTGTTTATACATCTAGGTTTCACATATATAAAAAAATTTAGGTCAAAATAGTGAATAAAAAAATTTATTAGCTTTGTACTAACTATTTTTACTAGAAAATTAAAAAAATAAAAGTGACAGTCACTAAAAGAGTCATAACTTTTAAACTAAAAATCAGATTTTAATAAACTTTTGAGAGAATTAGGATGAAACATTCAATAAAAATATATAAAAATTTAAAACAAAAAAATAGTAAATAGATTAAAAATAATATCTATTTTAATATCCATTTTTGTTCAAAGATGTGGGGTGCATAATCGTATCCCACTGGGCATGCCATTTTTTATTTAGAAATTTAACTCAAAGGAGGAGGTTAGTATAGAGTTAGTCTCAAAAACAATGAAAAATTAACTAAATAACAATCTAACATACTTTAGGCCTAATCATGGGGGGAGAATAATGAATAAACCAAATGAAAACTCAACAAAATATGGAAGGAAATGAGAAATATAAACATAAAAACACAAATTCTTCACCAAATCTTTGATAGCTCCAAATGGTAATTCGGTTGGCTTACTTGAATTATGCATAAGAAGTCTTCATCAATGACATATGTCTAACATCATCTCCTCTATGCACCATTTTTTAATTTTTAGCTTGATTGATGGCTTGATGGCTTGATTGATTCAATGGCTTGATGGATTTAACTCAATTTTAACATTATAACACAAGGCTTTTAGCTTCATGAATCTATTATTGCATTATAACTCTGCTTTTATTGAGATCCCTAAATGAAGATCTCTAGGATTGATTTATAGGCTTTCAAATTCCTTAGAATGGGTTAAATTTGACCAGGGTTGAGTTTATTAACTTTGGTTGAGTTTGGCATATTCCTAAAATATTCTTTTAGATATTTTCCATTTGAGACAACTCATAAAAGTAATGAGTAGCTTATAGAATGTTCTAAGATGCTTTTGATATTTGAATTTTTGTTTTTGGTAATTTATTTATTATCTCATGGGTGAATTAAATTAGGATTTGAAATTGATTTAACTTGCTAATTGATTTTGATTAGGGTGTGAAAGTTATTTAATTAATTTTAGGTATTTGATCATTTGTTTGATTTTGATTAATTCAATGTGTGTATTTGTCTTATTTAATTGATTTAATAGGACAAATTGATTTAATGCAATATTATAAAGCCAAATTTGAGACTAATAGAAATTCTTAAATTAAATGTTTGATGATTAGTAAGAATTGGTCTAATAATCTAATGCAAAGCCTTTGGTGGCCAAATTTACATGTCTACACATTATGATGGAGATCATTTCATAAGCTATATATATGTTATTTAACATGACATAATCATATCTATTTATGTATCAAACCTTGTAGATGATGGAATTTATGGTAAATATGTTTTTCAAGTCCTTCATGCTCTAAATTGATAGAGTTCTATTGTTTAATTTTGTGCTTGTCATCGTAACAAGGGAGTTGATACTCACATTTTTATTCCCATCATAATTTTGAGTTGAGTTTCATTCATGTAAGATGCTAGTAACTATTTGTATCACCTATGATGTGATGCGATATTATTTATCCAGATAAAGAATATCATGTGCCCTACTCAATAACACCTTAGTTATGCTTGACATTAGATAAAAATATGGAAATTGACTCCATGCATCTAATTTCAGCCTTGGGATGATTCTATATTCCTTTTTGTATTCCAATTTTTGAGTTTTTTGTTTTACTTGCAACATTACACTTATTTTTGCCTCCATATTCATATCATTGGTTTTTGCCATATGTGTCTTGATATATCTATATGTATCCTTTGCATGTGTGACAAGGGAGGGAACCTTTGAAAATGCACCCAATGGGTTAGGTAAATGCTTCTTATACTTGGTTTTTTGAATCTATTCAACTACAACCACATGAGGGATATCCATATTTGTACTATAAACAATTTGATTTATACTAGAGTATGAATCTTTGCATGAAATTTATATAGATTCCTAGTACTTAAATAATTTTATAATTTGTCTATTTAATCAAACCCTTGATTTATTTCTCTCTTGATCCATTCATTAATCATGTTGAGCCCTTTTAATGAATTTAAATCATGTTTATTATACCTATCCATTCTTTGATTTCAATTTTTTGCCTATAATAACATGTCTTATCATACATTTATTTTATTCTTATCTCTCTATGACATTCCTATTTTTATAGTTGTATCCCATTTCATAATTCCCTTCTTACACTAATTTACTTATTTTAATTCATAATGGACTAATATACATGATTATTTTATATAGAGAACAAACTCAACTAATATTATTCTCTATTTACCCTACTCTATCACTGTTGGTTTTCTATTTATTCCACAAATGTGTATTTTAGTGTTCTACAATTTACTTGGTTAGGGATAATAATTCATATTTATTTATTTCTCTAATATCCATTTGTCTTACCGCTATGCCTAATTTTGTATCATCAATTAGTATGTTACTTGTCCCCATTTTCCCTCTCTTTGCCTCTTTATTCCATTGATACATCTTTCTTTAGTGTTCACAAATTTGTATTTACAGACATAATTTTTAACTATTTTAATTTTATACAATGGTTTTCTCTTACCACTGAAGTGTATTTAGTACTATCATAAAAATATGTTCTTTTCTCATTTCACATAAATTTGCTTCTTCCTTCCTTTGATATATATTTTCCTATAGTTTAAATAATCTATCCATGGGGACTATTCTTTATCATTCTATGTATGAAAGAAGATTATCTCTTACCTCTGTGTATTCCTATAAACTATAGTACCATAATTTTTGAAATTACATTTTATACCTCTATGGATAAAATAGCCACTATATGCATTCATTTTATTGTCTACTTATTTACCACCATATTCAATTTATTATTGTACAATTGTATTTTACTCCATATATAATGAGTATCCTACCTATGGAGTTCTTTCTCTCCTTTATGTATTTATACATAAATTTGTTTTTATATTATTCCACCATATTATTATGTATTAATCAATCTAAATATCCCACTAGGGTATTTTAGAATCATTAACCAACTAGTTATCGAGATACTTATTTTGGTGTACCATAGTAACCTTATTCTATTTCCTCATCTAGGAGGACAGTACGAACCTAGTGGGGAGGTCACACATTCTACAACTATAAACTTAAACATCTAGTATAGTGTATTTTGGTACCATCTACCATAAAGTCACTCAACTAGAAGGACAATGTTACCTCATAGGTTTTGTTATCATTGGTTTTACCTCCATAAATTGTAGTTGTTCATGGTGTAGGGTTTTAACTAGGCTTCATTTATAAACCATTTCCTGAGATTATCTGTTAGAATTTATAGCTTTATTTCAACTTAATTTAATATATTCTAAACTATGTAGGGACCAAGCCATCTTATTTTCATCTTGCCCAAATTTTTATATTTGTTTTCATATAGTAAAACCTTATCTCCAATCTGAAATTTCTATCTTTATATGCCTATCATGCCATGTTTTTTGGCTCCTCTTTTCTTGTGTTTAGTTATGTGTTAATAGACAAAAAATTTACTCCAATTTTTATAATTATAACAACCTTTATTGAATATAATATTTCTCATTCATCTGTAATTTTATCATAAGTATCAAACATGGTATTATGTACTCCATTAGCATTACTCCTTCGAGTCTATAGACTAGTTGAAAGGGGTAGTATTTAATCAATCATTTGTAAGTAGTGTGGTAAGCCCATAAGACTTATGGTATCTTGGTATACCAATCCCCTATCTCTGTATTACATACTTTTGTTAGTCATTTCTCAAATACTTTATTGAATGTTTCAATGGTGCCATTTGCTTGCAGATGGTAAGGAGTACTTATATGATGTATTAAGATTTTTTGTAGAAATTGTGTTATTTATGAAGTTTTTTTGTTTATCACTCATTATGCTTAAAGGGAATTTAAATATTTTAATTATGTTCATACAAAAAATTTATAGTAGTTTTTATGATATAATATTTTGTTGGAATAACTTTTGCCCATTTTATAAGATATTTTGATATAGTGATAATGAACCTAACATTAATTTTTATTTACATTGTTTAATTAGGCCTATGAAATTGATTGCCCATTTTTCAAATCGGGCTACCGATAAAATGGGAGGAAAGGCATCTTATCTCTAACATTTGGTTTACCCACTCTTTGATAAAAATCATAAATTCTTGCATATCTATGTGTGTCCTTGAAAATTCATGGCCACCATAGGCCTATTAACAGTATTTTCTTCCCCATTGCTTCTCAAGAACTATGTCCTCTTTCAAATCCATCATGCACTTTTCTTAAGATATTCTATCGATCATGAAGTAACACTACTCTTCGTAACACCTCATCTCCTCCTTGTATAGTTACTATTGAATCAGGCCATAATTGAGGATCTAATAGATAGAATCAAATGCATGAACAAATTACCTATGTAGTAGTGAAATCAAACATGATCTAGGAAGAAGTAATTTCTCAATAATCAAAAGATTAAAATATTAGCATTAGCATCATTAGCCATAAAATATTTAGGAAGGTAGATTATATATAGGTGAAATATAAACATGTCATCACTTCCTTATGAATGAGGGATTATATTTCATAATGACCTAAAAAGATACTTAAGTTAGCTAACTAAAACATGTGTAGATAAATACTATTAAATGGAATAAAAACCTACACTAACACCCTTTTAAAACATAGATTAGGTGCATAGTATAATTGGGTCCTAGAAAAAAAAATTGAAGAGGTGCCCAAGTACATAGAAATTCCCACTAGAGGAGGATGTTAGAACTGCCCAAACCCCAAGAAGAGCCCAAAAATGAAGATACTTTCTCTTAGTGAAGGGTTTGTTGAATATATCAATAATTTTATCCATTATTTGGATGTAGTGGAGATCAATTACTTATTCATATATGATCTTCTAAATGAAATTCATGTGAATCTCAATATGTTTGGTCTAGTAATGAATGACCAAATTCCTATAAATATGAATTATACTTTGGTTGTCATGGAAGATGATTATTTGTTGTCAAAAATGGATGCCAAACTCAATGATAATCCACTAAATACAAATAACCTTGGTGGTATCATTAACATCTCCTCTATATTTTTTCTTTGTAGAATATAAAGTAATAACATTATGCTTCTCAATTGACCAACAAATAGGTCTTAAACTAAGTGAGAAACTATAGTTATAATTATACTTGTGATTTTGAATGTCTTTAGCCCAATTTGAATCTATATAACAAATCAAGTTGATGTCAATGCCTACTCCACAGTGAATCTAAAAATAATGAGTACCCTAAATTTAATAGAGAATCCACTTAGTTGTTTTTTTAGTGTAGCTCACATGGTTCTTACATGAATCTAGAGACCATGTCCACTACATATAAAATATTATGTGTAATGTGCATAAGGTAGATGAAACTACCAATAATCTATCGATACAAGGTATCATTAACTAAAGGATATAGACAATTATCCTCAATATTTACACCAGATAGAAAAGGAGTCAGAGCTAGCTTATAGTTATCCATGTTAAACTATGAAAGCAAATCAAGAGAATACTTAGTTTGTGAAATAGTGATCTTAGAGTCTAATAGAGAAATTTAAATCTTGATGAAGTAATGTAATAAGCCCAAGTTAGTCATTGAGATCCTGTCAAACAAATTAGTTTCACTACTATAATGGTGGATGAACTCTTTGTGATCAATAGGTCATCCATGCAGAGAACTAGAATTAATAGTGAACCATCCTAATGAAATATGTATAAATTTAGATTAGATTGGTATCTTGTGAACCCAACGAAAAGAAGAAAGGATTCCATCTTGGCATACTAAGCTCTAAGAGCTTGTTTGAGTCCAATGATCATTTTTTGAAGTTTTCAAACTAAGGTGGAATCTTCCACAAATACTTATGGTTAGTTGATATATATTTCATCTTTATGATCACCATGAAGAAATACACTCTTCACATCCATATGATGAAATTCCAAATGTTGTGTTATGAAAATAGTAAGAGTTAGTCAAATTGAGTTCATCTAGCAACTAGGATGAATGTCTCAGTATAGTCAATTCCAAGTACTTGAGAAAATACTTTTTCTACTAAAGGTGTTTTGAACTTGTATATGGACCTATATGTTACAAATTTTTTTTGGTAGATCCACCTACATCAAACAACTTTTCATCCCTCAGGAAGAGGGACTAAATGCTAAGTGTTGTTCTTCTACAATGAACTACACTCCTCTTCGATAGAAGAATCCCACTCAATAGTTCCTAATGCCTCATGAAATTATTTTAGGTTTTAAGAATATTTAATGAAATCATGTGGGTTATTATGGAATTATGAATGTGTTCCCCTATTGTCTTATGGATATCCAACCTACTGGTCCACACTTTACATGCCTATCTAGTATAAATAGGACTAATGATTAGAGAGTCAAGATGAGATTCCTCATCCTCTAAATATATTATTGGAGGAGGAGGGGAATCTTCATCACTACTCTCATAATCATAACTAAAATAATTTAGATCATCAGAAAGTAGATCAGGAAAATCTAAATTATTAGAGTTGTCATCAAATCCTAGTGTGTCTAAGGAAGGTGGAGAGGTATCTAGTGTGGAGTCTGAACAACCCACTTAAAAATGAAAAATACTCTCAATGAAAAACTAATGAGTAGTGGGATAGAGAATCATGTGTCCCTTAACACCCTCAAGATATCCAATGAAGATACAAGTCTAAATCTAAGGTTCTATTGCCTTACATTTCTTATTCAAAATAAGGGATATATCAGGAGATATAAACACTCAGAAGTGTTTCACTATGGGTTTATGAACACTCTATAATTTAAAAGGAGTGACTCCCTTTAATGCTTTATGAGGAGCTTAATTCAAGATATAACACACATAGTTGATGGACTCAGCCTAATACTAAGGTGCAAGAGACTTGTAGTGTAGCATACAATTGGCTACTTCCTTTAAGGACCTATTCTTGCGATCTCCAAAACCATTATGCTAAGGAATATATGGAACTATATGATGTAGTTCAATCCCCTCTAAGGCACATAATTATTCAAAATAGTTACTAACATATTCACCACCATTATCAATGCATAAAATCTTGATGGATTTACCTGATTATTTCTTTATAAGTGCCTTGAAGTCCTAAAAATGGTCAAATACCTTTGATTTATACTTAATAAAATACACCTAAGTATGCATATAAAATTCATCAATGAAAGTAAGCATGTATTTAGTCCTACTGAATGAAGGTTTTAGAAATGTACCAAAAGTGTCATTATGAATAAGCTCCAATATTTTTTTAGCTCTTTCAGATTTACCCTTATCATACTTCCCCTCAAGATGCTTAACAAGTATGCAACCCTAGAAAATTATATAAAAAAACTTGACTTATGGAAACCCTTAAATCATGTCATGATGACAGAGTTACTATAGGTAGAGATAATTTAGATGGCCAAACCACTCATGTCATAATTTACTAATCCTATATGAATGAGTGAGTAGTATAGTAGAGGGTTGATCAAGAGAAAAATGTGAGAAATTATACAATCATTACTAGTGATATGCTTTCCCAAGTGAAATAATGGAGTCATTTATTGCTTCCCTAATAACCACTAAATTATGTGTGAACTCAAATTTATGAACCAAATTGATGTGAATGATTTTATAAATATATAGGAGATTCATGGATAAAGAGGGAAAACATAAAACATCATGAAATGTCCCATCATACACTTCAATATATTAACTCCCACTAACTTCATCATAAGTATCATCACCCAACAAGCTGGAAGGAATAAAATAAGGATATAAGGATGAGAACATGTCTTATGATGAAGCAATATGGTGTGAATAACTATAATAAATAACCCATGTGGAAGGTTGGGACACAACCACAATAAGTTCTTTGCCCCTTCATACTATCTTTGGCCTTAAAAGACTCTTATGCTGGTGAACTCTGATTGGAAGAATCAGGGACACTGATGTTGTGCATATCAATTTTGTTTTTGGTTGGTCAATCTATGTTTTCATTTATTTAGATTCATCATGTACAAATTTATTATATTATTCAAATGTGAGTTGATCATTCTTGGGTTTCCCATCTAAAGAGGAATCTTTTGATGTTTTTGGCTTAACATCATATTTCTAACCCTTTATTTAATTTTAGTCCTTTTGTTATATTTTTCATCCTTAATACTAGAAGCCTTATATTTGTCATGAATCATAATTAAGGTATGTGTTTTATATTACTTCAGTATACCCATTTGAATTAGTTTATCATGCTCTTGATTCAAGTTAATAACAAATTCATTTAGTGATGACATAGTCCATGTAGCTCTAATAACATGCTTGGTGGCATGGAAGTTAGAAACAAAGATAGAATAGTGGGAACCCTATTATTCAAAGATGGAAAGAATAAATTGATCATCCTTTTTGTCAATGTCATAGTTAGAAATCCCAATGACAAAAATTTTCATCAATATCGTGTTGAGGTCAACATACCCACATTTTTTTGAAAATTGGGACCCTTGAGATACTTTGGACCTTACCACTAAAAACTTGATATGATTAGATCATTATCAGAATTTGAAGATCATCCACTTTGATAAGAATGGATTAATTACTTATAATTTTGAATTGAGCTTTCCTAATGTTGTTACTAACTGGTACTCATGTCTTAAAGTTACAAGATTTATGGAGTTCTTTTTGATGGATCATGCTTAGTGTGTACAGATTGAATCTATTAGGCTTTCACTAGCCTCTAGTTTGTGAAAACTCAAACCTAGATTCATATTTTGAAAGATTTCCTTTAAAAAACCCTAGCATAAACCCTTAGTTCAAATTTACATTTGGTTTGAATGCATTTGGTGGGAATACTTTGAATTTTGACTTAAGCCTAATTTTATGCTAAGACTTAGTCATGTTTTGTAACATGACTAAACCCTAGCCTAAAATCATGCTTGGTCCCTTTTCATTATTTTCCCCTTTTTGTTTCCTTTATTTCTAACCAAGTCTAAATTTCATATCAGTAGGGTCCTTTTAGTTTTTCTAGCATGGTCCCTTTTGTTACCTATTTAGCCTAAAGTCTTAATTTGAAGGCCCCATTCATTTTTATCAACATGAGTGTCACCTTAGTCTTAACACTTTAGCCTAAGTTATTATTTCATACTGAGTCCTAACTTGGATGCTTTTAAATTTTGTAGATCTAATGACTCTTACTTCTTTTCACCCCTCGATCGAATGGAGCAAAGGAAGCCCAAAGATCCTAAAGCCTTCACCCTTTGCACCTATATCATATCATCTCAAAGATGATGATCAACAACCCATGCTTAAATAGAACCAAATATAGGATGATATGAGATCACCCAAGGATTAATGGGCTCCATTATTAAATATAAACTTAAGTCTAAGTTTTACTGTAAGGCCTCATTATATTTTTTGATATAACAAAACCTTAGGTTTCAAATTTAATTATTCAAAGGATCCAATCATGTATAATTGTCTAGATTAAAATTAATAGTTCATGGCCACTCACCCAAAATGGATCAAATAGAGTGAAGATAATGTTAAAATGTCAAAAGCCAAAGGAGTCCCACAAGGATGACAAGTGTCATCATCTCAAAGACTCAGACAAATATCAAAAACCTATAGGTCCCCCCATGGTCAATAGGGTCAAAGCTCAAAAGACCGATAAAGCCACCATGTGGTGCTTTTACATTCAAGGCTTAATGAACCAATGGCATGCATTCACTTAGATTCTAATAAATAGTTCTTTCTTCATCATGGATCTCGATCAGATAGAGCATATTTAATCTAAGATCTATGGATTATAGGGACCTAATGAGCTTAAATTTGATGTTCTCATGAACATCATTTAAAATCCATGAATCTATAATTGATGTATCTGAGACTATCAAATTCAATCTCATCTAACATTTCAAAGGGGCCAATTTCATACATCACCCTAATATGTAGCATAAAATATTTTAGCCTAAATCTATGATGGGTTTATTAACATGAAATAAACTTAGCTTAAAATATTTTAGCCTAAGTTCATTTCTATGACCATGTACTAATTGAAGTTCATGCACCTCAAAGGATCAATGGGTCATGCTTCATTAGGCTTAGATGATCCAATGACATAAAATCATCAAAGACTATTTAGCAAAGCTTCGAGAGCCTACAAGCTCAACATGTGGTAGACACACATTCAATATACAATTGGTGCAAGATATATATCTCAATAAACCCATATAGATTCTAAGTGGCATAACCACAAGGCTCGATGTAAATATGGCTAATGACATGCAAAATCTTAGATCATGATCAATGGCCCATGTTTATCCATGGGAAATGATCTAATGATGCAAAACAAAGGGTAAATTTTAAATAATAATATCTAGTGATTTGAAGTCATTTATGAAAAATGCCATGAAATTTGCTAGATAGTTGCCAAATAAGCACCATGCAAGCACAAATTGACAAAGATGAAGATCTTGTGTGCTCAAAAGTGCAAATGTATAAAGGTAAAGGTCAAAATCAAATTTGAGGAATGAATGAGCCTAATTCTAAGTAATCCATCACCATTAAAGCTTTAGGAGAGCACCAAACTTGCATAAAATACCCTATTTTGAACTTGAATTGATCATAGTCAAGATGAAAAGAGTCCAATTATAATTTAAGCATGAAAGAATTATTGCAGAGACCATTTAAAACACAATAGTAATAAATTTTCAAGTTTGGAAGCCATGGTATCTCATAGGCAACAACATAGGGATGAGACAGAGTTATATCTATCTACAGATAATGAAGGGATTGTATATAAGGACATAGACTTGGACACTACAGAATTGAGTATAGGTAATAGGAATTGGTCTAAACTCTTGTGGACCATTTAAGAGATGCAACCCATCATGAAGGAGGAACAAAAGATTACCACCATAAACAAAAGATATTATAACCTAGTTGTAGTCGAAATGGCTAGTCTTCACCATGTTGCTACCAAACTCAAGGTAATCTAATGTATTGACATCCTTTCTTCCATTTTTAAATATTTTAGAATTGAACAAGGTTGGATTATTCATGAAAGGAGTTTTAGGATAATTGCATACATTTCCCCATTGGCCTTTGAGAGTTACTATAAACTTTAAAAACCCCAAGTAAACTTTACCACCATCAAGGAATGGAATAGAAAGAATGACTTAGACACCATACTTAGGCCATGGTTTATCCAAGGGAAACATATGATCGAAGGCCTCACTAGCAATATCCCAATTTCTCAATTTAGAGGGGGAGTTAGGGTAATTATGACCTTGTTGAATATAATATCTAGAGCCCCTTATTACACTTATGTAAATAAGAGTTGGGTGTCCTACATCTACTTTATGGTAGAGAAATATCTCACTCCCATAATTGGAGAGAAGATCAACATCTATCTAGAACAACAATTCATAGCCATCAAGAAGAAGACTAATACACAATTATTCATGACTTCCTATCTATTATATGCCTTACAAACCTCCACCAAGATCCCTTATATAAAAAATTAGTCGCTTGAGGGTAGAGTCATAGTTTCCCATCACTATTAAAAACTACACATATTCAATTATAGGAAAAACATCTAATTCATCTATGATTGTGTGTATCCAGCTTTGGTAGAAGCCATTACATGGATCCCCATGCCGAGGATCAACCCTCTAGTCAAAAAATATGTGGAGCTAATAGGAGAAATTTGGTTTTACCTAAACTATACAATGATCTAGATTGAGGGGATTCTAAACCAACCTTACAAATTGCCCATCTATGTTCCCATCAAGTTGGATAAGTAAGAAATTGCATACCAACTTTTTCATGGTGTGGATAGAGTGTGCAAGGAGAAGATGAAAGGCCTCCTCCATCCCTTTCCTTTGACCATTAATATAAATATGCTATAGAATTGGGATTAGGTAAATGTTATATCCAGGCATACAAAAAATTTCAACTTGTATATTGATGAGCTAAAGTAGTGGGACCCTAATGGCATAGTCTTCAAACATTTAAAATCTAAAAAATTGCCCAAGCTAGTATATGAGCACTAGCGTAATGTCCATAACACTATATACATCAAAGAAAATAGTTTTAAAGAAATATTGGCAAGGCTTAAGGGACATAACATTAGACTTGAGCATAGATTAGCCAATGATCAAAATCCCCCCAGAAATATATGGCAAATGGGGCTCTTGTAGTACCATTTTCTACCTGGCCCTTCAAGGCCCCCTCAATAACAATCACAAATAGAAGGTAAACAACCCCAAGTATAAATTACACAAGGTCCTAGTAAGGAAAAGTGGGAATAAATTATTGGTGAGGGATCCTCATCCTCAACCCTACCTTAAGGACTAATATCCCCCATTGAATACCTAGACATGATTTCCTTGGAGCCTAATAAGATAGTGGAATATGCCCTCAATGTCCTTATTGAGTCATATGGGTCTGATGAAGATGAGAAACATGCTGAAAAAACATAAGCCCAAATAAATAAGGCTAAGAAAGAAAAAGGGAAAGAGCCTACCTTGGATCTAGTCTTAGTGGCACCATTGAGGAAGAAAAAGGTAGAATTGGTAATAGTCCCAGTTGAGAAAAATAATCCCAAGTTGAATTTCACTTACCCTATGAGTAAAATCAATTTATTTAGTGATGAATACCTCATTCATAAACCAATAATCCCTAATTGGTTCATCTATGGAAAAATGCAAAAGATCGCCTCCTTATCCCACTCATGGGACATGACTCAAGCTATAAATATTGATGTACATGATCATATCAAGCCATGGATAAGGTGTTGATGAAGGAGGAGGAAAATAGAAGAATAATGACCACTACAAGGTTAGATAGTAAGCAAATGGGGACTCTAGGGGCCTCAAGCAACATCCAAATAGAGGCTCTTAAACCTTGAAATTACACAAAACTAACTACCACTATACAATTTCATCCTGAGACAACAAGATTAGGAAGAGTGACAACTAGAAAGGCCATAGTGGGGACTAAAGAATTCACCTTTCAAAAGGTTGAGCCATTTGAAAACTTAACTCTAGTTGGGGGACAATAACATGGTGAACTCCCCATCCATGAGGAAGATGTAGAAATCCTAGCTGAGGCTCATTCATATTAGGTTAAATAAGGCATCAAGGGCATGAAGAAAAGGATATCTAACCTAGATAAGGAACATGAGAATTTAGAGACCCAGGTAGTGTTATCAGTCCTAGAGGCAATGGTCAAAATGCTTGATGAATCCTTCTATGAAATGTTTGATTCCTTGAAATCAATGAAGTTGAGGTAAAATTAATTAACACAATATAATATAGTAGATAAGGGTATAATATCCCAATGGCAAGATTTAGAGGATAAAATAATAGGGTTAATCAACATACGGGTTGAAGGGCAGATTTCTAAGTTCAAAACCATTAATTTGGGACATTTGAATGCAATTCTAGGAATAGTTATTGACAAAGTCCAAAATCTGAGTGCTTGGTCAAAATATCTAGAGAGACTCTTGAAAGATGATGAGGAGATAGTAGAAAGGATTGAACAGCTCCTTGGGGTAACGCTCACTAACCCTACATAGCTCACTTTCCTAGGCATCATGAAAGATGATGAATTCAAATATAAGGCTACTTTGATGACACAAGAATTAAGAAGTACATGTCAAGGCCAATCTAGGGTAGACAATTACAGGATCTTGGACATGATATTTAATGTAGGAGAAAGGATGACTAAGGCCAAGAGCATCAAGGAAGCCATGGTCAGAAATGATAGGGAATTTAATGAGCTAGCTGACAAAGAGGAAGAGTGTCTCTTAAAATTATATGTGGACTTGGAGCGAGTCAATGAGCAACTCCAAAAGGCCATAAACATCATCCAATAATGGAAAGTGAGTTCTTAGTTGTAGGGCCCACCAACTAGTTAAATAATATTCCATTTTGTAAAACTTTATAAAATCTCGAAAGAGAAGTGTTCTTTTGTAAAGGCATAAGCTAGTTTGTTAGCATATTTTCCTATAGGTTAGTCCATTTAGAAAAGTAAATGTATTTTATAATTTTAAATAAGGACAACTATCCTTATCTTTGTACATTTATATCTTGTAACTGACTAGTATACTACCTTGTCCTTCTATAAAAGGTAGTATTTCCATTTTGTAAAGGGAGAGAATTTTGAGCAAATTTTTTATACATTTAAAAATTAATACAATCAAGGAATTATATAAATATTGTCCAAAATTTGTTGTGTCAATTATTAATGTGGATTTTTTTCTAAATTTTTGGTTCTAAATATTGAATTTGAATGGCTTTTATGAATTTTGAACTTGCATCTTTGATATAGGGTTGCTAATTTGTGCTTATGCTAGATTAGTTGAAGGATATTGAATTTTATTCATTTCATATGTTATGTATCCAAATGTGTTGATGTTATTTGAATATGGTAACAAATCTTTAAAATAAATCCAGTTCTTACTTGTATGCTTTCATATTATCCTTATAAGTTTGCTTGGTGTATGTTTATATCTAAGCTTATGCTATTTTTCATTGTGTACTAGTTAACTTCATATTTGGTTTAATTTTAAGCCTTGTCATGATGTTTGAGACAAAGACCAGTAATCACACATTTCTTTTCTGCCCTACACTTTCCTTTCGCTTCTTTTTGACCAAATCACTTTAGTATAGATCTCACTATAAATTTTCATATAGATTAGCTTTTAGCTTATAAATTTGATCATAATTCAATTTTATTAGAATATATATCTCACACATCATAAATATTAAGGGCCAAGGTGGCTCCCAACTACCATTCAATATAAATTTTTGGAATAGCTTTCTAAATGCTTTGTCTGTATTTCACCATAGGTAACTAGATTACCAAGACCTGCTACTCATGCCATGAATTCTCATAATTATAAAATGAGAAGTGGTATTTAAAAACTAAGATCCCCTATTATACACTTAGAGGCATCAATAGGACAAGATCTGCTAGCCCTAGAAGGAGGATAGTGTGAATTTATTGAATTATTGCTAGTTTTAGTGTGTTTTGATCAAAAAATGGTGTCATATTTACACCTTTGCATGATTATTTGTTAGAAAGTGTAAAAATAACTGATGTTTATGGTCTTTTAATCATATTTGTGCTTCCTTTAGATAAATATCAAATATTTTTGAAGGTAGGTGCATAATTTTGGTAAAGATAGCTTAAGATATGAGGATCCATAGTATATGAGGTTAGAATAGTTTATTTTGGATCAAAGAATGGTATATATTTCATAGATATTCATTTATTTGAGATTATACTTGTAAATATATGCCATATTTATGTAATTTGACATAAATTTAAGCTAAATTAGTTGAAATTTGATTACCTTTGTTGTTCTTTACATACATCTTTTCAAAATTAAATTAATGTGAAAATCTAATCCTTGTTCTTTATAAATATTGGTTTGATACACTATATTTAAAGAAGGATCTCAAAAATTTAAGATGAAACTACAAATAATATATAAAAGATCACACTCAGAAACAAGAGATCATCTACTTGAGTTAGAAGTCCATAGGAGAGCCATAAGAGACAAACACAGACATAGGCATTCAAAATTTTTGCCAACTTTACCACTCTAAGGCACCCCTACCTACAACTTATATCAAGGTATGGCTTGGTTTGGAAGTTATCCTATTAATGTATAAGGTGAAATTCATGACCTCCCTTGTAATCTTGAAAAATATTTGCCAACTTTTAGTCCTAGTGGCATTATAATAGCAGAGATCATGTAAAATCATTCAAGGCTGCATTAAGATTGTTAAATGTAGTTCATAAAGATGAAGCATGTATATTTTTCTATTTTAAATTTAAATATGCTGCATATGAATGGTTATTAAACCTATTTGATGACTACATCACTACTTGGGATGAGTTTAATAACATCTTCATATACCAATTTGGAAAAATAATTAGCCCTTGTGTCTTGTACCAACAATTTACCACCCTGAGGAGGGATGCCAATGAACCCATAAGATATTTCAATCCAAGGTTCTAAAATATGTATAACAAAACCATTGAACCTTATATTCTTGATCAGACCTTAGCCTTAGAAATCTATAAAGATGCTCTTAATCCCATGACCATTGTATTCATAAAGAGAGTTGTAGGTCTAATGAACACATTAGCTTTAGCTTATGCTGAGGATATGATCATTAATGACCAAATGAAACCTCAAGGTTAGATGTAATATTATGTTCTTAATGTCAATCCACATATGCCTACCCTAAATGCATTTCCCAATAATAACCAAAATGTTCTTGCTCTCAACGAGCTCCCAAATCTGAACCAATTACCTCTAAGGCATGTTGTTCCTAACCAAAATTTGGGGTTCTTAAACCACATTGATAGTAATAGATTTGATATAAATGATCAAAGGAACTTGGTAGTAGCCATTGGTACCAATAGAAACCAAGTCCATAATTCAAAAACTCCCAAGAATGAGAATGAGTCCATTCTAAAAATGGTCCAAAAATTAAGGAATGACTTCCTTTAATTGCAAAATCAAGTTGGTAATACTAGGGAAACTTCTAGTAGTAAATTTTCTTTTCAAAGATTAAATAGACCTAATAATAGGTTCAATAGTGATAGTTTCCATAGCAACAAGAATAATGAACCATCTTTTGAAAAGTGGACTATGGATATTAATCTTATTGATATTTCTTTGCCTGATTATTGTAAAGTCCATTGTATTGCTAAACATGGTGAGATTGATTGCATTGAATTCTAAAAAGATTTTAAGGAATTTTAAGAAGAGTTGGATAATTTTGAAGTAGTTCTTAACAAATATAATAGTGTAGGTACCTCAGGATCTAAACCTACTAACCAAACCTTCATGGTGGAGATGTTTGATTTCCCTTTCCAAGAAGATAATAAACTAGATGGTGTTCTTGAAGAGGTTCATCCCTTCCAATAGTTATTGAATAAGATATATCCTCTAAGTAATAGAGAACAAAATTAGCCTTTGAATACTTCTACTCCACCAAACAACTTTTGTACTCCTTTGAATACAACTTAAAATAATAATCCATAGCCTCCAAAGGGAATTACTTTTAAACCTAGTGTTGATGCATCCAATTATTTCAATAGGAGTAGTTCTAACATTGTAGAGGGCATGAAGAAAATCAAAGATAATATTACCTTACATGAATTGACCCAAATCATAGAACAAAGAGATATATTGCTATAATCCTTGTCTAAGAAACTTGGCAAGGTGACCAAGATTGATAATGAAAATATAGCCATGTATAAAGCTAAAATAGAGTCCCCACATTTCTTACTTACAATCAAGATGTTTGGTAAGAAATTGTATACTTATTCACTATATTTTGGTGCCTCTACCAATATTATGCCTACTTGTGTTTACAAATAACTTAGTTTGACCCCCATTAAGTTTGATAGGGTTGTCACCCAATTAGATAAGTTTAGGGTCAAGGTGGTTAGATAATTGTTAAATATCCACATGCAATTGGATTTTGAGCCAAGAGTGTTATAATTTATTGATATCCAAGTAGTAGATATCTCTAATGCATATGGACTAATTTTAAGCATAGAGTGGATGAAGGATTTGAATAGATATATGTCCATTGATTGTTATACCTATGGCTGTCTTGGAAGGGAGTTCCCAACCAAATTAAAATGGAAAGGGAGCCAATAATGAAACACATGATCACTGAGTATAATGTTTTCAATGAAAGGGTAAACACAATTGATTTAGATTTAGGGGTTTGTAGCCTAAAAAATACCAAAATATGTGATCCTAAACCTTCTAATGTTATGATTGGGCCATGTAAGTTACACTTAGTGTAGGCATTATTCTAATTGACCCTATTGGTAAGAAGTATTATGCATCCTATAGAATCTAATTCCATTATACCAACAACCTTATAGAATATGAAGGCCTCATCTTAGTTATAGAATTTTCCATAAAAAATAAATTCAAGGAAATATTAGTTTATGGTGATTCAGAACTGGTAGTGAACCAAGTGAGAAACAAGTATCAATGCAAGTTGTCATACCTCAATAGGTATACATTTAGAGTTTTGGATCTTGTGGAATATTTTTATGCCTTAAATATTGTTTCTATCCTTAGGTAAGAAAATAAATTTACTGATGATCTTATCTCTATTGTAGCTAATCTCGTGCTTGACCAAGATTCCCCCATCTTTAGTATTGAGCTCATACTTTGCCTTTTTGTCCCTAACAATGTGAATCATTTATAGGTTTTTAGTGATGACCAACAAATCTTGAACTTCATGACTAGTTTAGGAGAATTTTAGTCTCATATCATCGATGAATCTGATGAAAATACATTTAGAGAAGGCAAGTTTGATGGAAAAGTCATTAAGTTGAATGAAAATAATATCCCTAAGGGGATTGATTGCCTTGGAGAGCCTATTTGATCAAGACAAGTTGGATGAAGCTTCAAAGGTTCCCAAAGGAAGTGGGAAAGACTCCAATGTGATTTATCTTGGGCCTCAAGATTAACATTAACTAGTTAATGTTGGAAAATCTTGCACTAGTGCTGAAAATAAGAGAGCCAAAGCGCTGTTGACAAAATATAAAGATGTCATAGCTTGCTCTTATGATAACTTGAAGATATTTGATCTAAGATTAATCACCTATACTATACCTCTTAAATAAATTTGTAAACCCTTCAAGTAGAAACAAAGGCCTATGAACCTTGTCTTAGAACCCATGATATTTAAGGAAGTCAAGAGATTTTTAGATGCTAGAATTATGTTTCCCATCAGGCACTCTACCTAGGTGGATAATTTGGTGCTAGTCAGGAATAAGAATGGTGAAATTAGACATTTTATTGACTTTATAAGTTTAAATATATCATATGAAAAGGATAATTATCCTCTTCCCTCTCTTGACCAGGTAATACAAATTGTTATAGGTTCAACTATGATGTCTTTTCTTGATGGTTTTTCAAGATACAACCAAGTGCTAGTTAATAAAGAAGACAAAATGAAGACAACTTTCACCACTAAGTGGGCTACCTTTGCATATAAGAGTATGCCTTTTGGATTGATAAATGTAGGAGCCACCTTTAAATGAGACATTTACCATGCCTTCCAAGTCTTGCTTGGTAAGTGTATCATAATTTACATGGATGATCTAACTTTTTAAAAAAATAGGGAAGACCATTTCATGTATTTATAGCAAGTGTTTGAAAGGTGTTGAAGGTATGGAATCTCTCTAAACCCTAAGATTAACATTTTTTGTGTTACTGAAGGTAAATTATTGGGCCATGTCATCACTAAGGATGGAATTTCCATAGACCTTGAAAGAGTGGAATCTATATCCAAGATACAGCCCCCCAATAGTAAAAAGGAATTATAATCATTTTTGGCAAGATAAACTTTGTGAGAAAGTTCATTTTTATCTTTGCATAGATTTTAAAGCATGTTGAAGAAGGATACTAAAGTCTCATGGAATGAGCAATCTAAAAAGGCCTTTGAGGACATCAAAAGTGCTATCATCCAAGCTCCAGTCTTGATAAGTCATAACTTTTCAAAGGACTGTTACCTCTACTCTTTCTCCTCTAATCACACTATTGTTGTTATTTTAACTCAAAAAATAAAAGGATTTGACCATCCAATTGATTTTATGAGTACTAATCTAAAAAATGTTGAGTTAAACTATTTCTTGATTGATAAGCAAGCCTTTACATTAGTTTAAGTTGTCAATAAATTTAGGCACTACATTTTTAGGAACAAGGTGCATGCTATTCTACCATATCTAACTACTAAGCTAATGTTAATCTAGTGTGAACTTGGAGAACAAAGGGGTGAATGAATTTATATTCTTCAAGAGTATGACATAGAAATAAATACTACAAAACTGGTAAGGTGTCAAGGTCTAACCCAAATGATTGTTAACACCAGCCCTAAGTTAAGCATTATACAATTTGATTAGTAAAACTTTAAAACTAGTGAGTGGTATGATTCCATCATTCATTTACTAATCAATGGCACCTATCTTGAAAGACTAACTAGGGATTAGATAAGAACTTTGGGACTCAAGGAAACCCAATATCTAATAAAGAATGGCATCTTGTACCAAAATGAAATTGAAGGTGCATACCTAAGATGTGTCTCCAAGGAAGAAGCCACTAAAATAATAAGCACTTTTCATGAAAATTTGGGAAGTGGGCATCCATCTAGGAGAACCATAGCTCAAAATATTCTTAGGGCTGGTTATTATTGGCCCACTATATTCAAGATACTCATAAACATGTGAGAGAATGCCATTCATGCTAGATATTTATCACAAAATATCCTAAGGCAGTAATGCCTTTACAACCAATCATGATTGACAAAACTTTTACCCAATGAGGGCTAGAATTTTTAGGGGTAATAAACCCCAACTCATCAAAAGGTCACAAGTATGTTCTGATGAATACTAACTATTACACAAGGTAGACTGAGGTAGTAAGTACTAAACAATGTAGAATAGAAGAAGTGATCAAGTTCTTATAAGAAAACATATGCACCATAATTGGGACTCCAATCTCTTTGGTATGTGATAATGGGTAAGAATTCATATCCATAGAGATGAAAAAATGGGCATATGATAACAATATAATCCTCAAGTTCTCATCCAACCATTACCTTCAAGGTAATGGAGTGTTTAAATCAAAAAACAAGAACCTGATGAAAGCCATTAAGAAGTCTGTTGCAAACAAACCTAAAACATGGTACAAGCTTCTCAAGTATGCCCTTTTGGATAATAAAAAAAGAGTCAAAAAGGCTCTTAAATCATCTCCCTTCTTTCTAGTATATGGATAGGAACCTATATTCCCCATCACACTCACTGCCAACTTACAAGTTTATGCTAGAGTACATGGAGGAAGACCAAGAATTTGTAAATTGAATGTTGTTAGACATTGTCCAGATGGAGGATGCACAAGAAAAGACTTTTTATAATTTTAGTAGACATAAAACCATGGTAAATAGGTGGTTTGACAAAAGATCAAATATCAAGGTGTTCAGATAAGGGGATCTAGTTCTCCTTTAGGATAAAGCATCTAAGCCTAAGGGCAAACATGGAAAGTTCACACCTCTATAGATTGGCCCTTATCAGATTGTAGACATGCTTGAAGATAACACCTTTAGACTCAAAGACTTAAAATGAGAAGAGTTCACACTACCCACCAATGAGAAGAACCTCAAGAATTACTTCTCTACTACTCCCCTTGAGGTCTTCATGGAATAAATCAGTAAGATGGTTAGACTTAGTGTAGATAGGCTACTTAGTTTCTTTCAGTTCTTTCTTTCTTTCTTAACCCTTATTTGTATTTTTTTTTTGCTTCTTTTTTGCCTTCTAATTTTCTTCTTTTGCCTTCTAATTTACTTCTTTTGCTATGTGTTTGATTTTATTGCCTTATTCCTTGCTTCTAATAAGTCCTGTTGGACAACCCTTAGCTCAAAGTTTATTTAGTTTTCTTGAAACTCCAAAGTTCAATAATGTGGGTATGAACCTTATACATATCTTAACCATGGGTTTGAGATGTGAGCCTAATGTTTTCATTTAAAGAAACTAGTAAAGACTAATGGAAAAGGCCAACTATTTTAAGAGAGATTAAACATTATCTTGACCTAAATTTGGTTTTAAGAAGATTTGTACTTATAGAATGAAAACTTAATATGTTGAGGCATAGTCATGCTTACACTTAACAAACATCCTTGCCCAGGATAATGGTTACAACCATAGGTGATTTTTTGAAGATCAAACACTTGATGAAATATTTAAACCTAGATACTCTAGTTCCCAACCTTATTAAAAGCATAAAAGATCTAAATATACAAAAATAGGAATTCAATGCAAAAAAAATAAAATCAAGCATATGTGATTCTGGTAATCTCCACTGGGGATATGGACACTTAGCTGGTAGTGGAACAAGTCCTTGAGAGGATCTAAAGTCATCTCTATCAAGGATATAGATGTTTGGCTAGTAGTAGATAAATTCCCAAGCCTTTTTTAAACTAGAATCATGGTTCTTCATGAATATCTAAATATGCTCCAAGTCAGTGTTAGTGATGAAAGACATGAAACCTAGAAGTTGTCCCCTAAATCCCATGGCAAAAGTAGGAATTAGAGCACACACACACCATGGCTATGTTTTGATATTTGATCCCAATATTACATGTGTAAGGCTTGTTTCAACCATGAATAGACCTTGATAATAGCACTAATCAAGTAGGATAAATAACCTAGTTATTTGTCTAGACCAAAGTCTCTAGGTTCTAACATATTACTATGTTTCCCCTAAAAGTCACCATTTGTTGATGTCAACATACCCCCATTTTTTTTTAAAAATATGACTATTGAGATACTTTAAACCTTAATACTAAAAATTTGATATGATTAGATCATTATCATAATTTGAAGATCATCCACTTTGATAAGAATGGCCTACTTATAATTCTAATTTGAGCTTGCCTAATGTTGATAATAATTGGTCCTCATATCTTAAAGTTATAGGTTAGATGGAGCTCTTGCTGATGGATCATGATTAAAGTATACAGATTGACTCTATTTAGGATTTCACTAGCCTCTAGTTTGTGAAAAATCAAACCTCAATTCATATTATGAAAGCTTTCCTTCAGAAAACCCTAGCAAAAACCTTTGGTTCAAATTTACATTTGGTGGGAATGCATTTGGTGAGAATAATTTTAATTTTGACTTAAGCCTAATTTTATACTAAGGCTTAGTCATGTTTCACAACATGACCAAACCCTAGCCTAAAATCATGCTTGGTCTCTTTTCATTATTTTTCTCCTTTTTTGTTTCCTTTATTTCTAACCAAGTCTAGATTTTGTATTGGTAGTGTCATTTTAATTTTTATAGGATGGTACCCTTTATTACCTATTTAGCCTAAAGTCTTAACTCTAAGGCCCCATTCATGTTTATCAACAAAAATAAGACCTTAGTCTTAACACTTTAGACTAAGTTCTTATTTCATCCTGAGTCTTGACTTAGATGCTTTTGCCTTTTATAGATCCAATGACACTCACTTCATCACACCCCTTGATCAAATGGAATAAAGGAAGCCCGAAGTTCCTAAAGCCTTCACCCTTCAAACCAATCATGCATTATCTCAAAGATCATGATCAATGGCCCATAATTTAGTGGAATCAAATATAGGAAAATGCAAGATCACCCAAGGCTAAATGGGCCCCATTATTAAACATAAAATTAAGCCTAAGTTTTACCATAAGGCCTTTTATTTTTTAATAAAACAAGACCTTAGGTTTTGAATTTAATTATTTAAAGGAGCCAATCATGTACAAGTTTCTAGATTTAAATCAATAGTTCATGACCACTCACCCAAAATGGATCTAATAGAGTGAAGACAATTTTGAAATATCAAAGTCCAAAGGAGTCTCATGAGGATGACAATTTTCATCATCTCAGGGACTTAGATAAAGATCAATGACCTATGGGTCTCTTGAGGGTCAATAAGGTAAAAGCTTAGGATCCCCACAAATCCACCATGTGGCACTCCCACATTTTAGGCTTAATGAACTAATGGCATGTGTTCACTTGGATTATAATTAATTATTCTCACTTCATCATGGATCTCGATTAGACAGAGCATATTTAATCCAAGATCTATGGACTACAAAGACTTGACAAGCTTAAATTTGACATTCTCACAAGCATCATTTAATGTCCATAAATCTATCATTGATATCTATGAGACCATAAAATTTAAGCTCATCTAACATTTTTTCTAGACAAATGGATGTGTTTCTATCATTTGAAGGGGCCACTTTCATATATTTCCCTAAAACATAGCATACAATATTTTAGCCTAAGTCTATGATGGGTTTATTAACATGAAATAAACTTAGTTTAGCCTAAGTTCCTTTCTATCACCATACACTACTTAAATTTCATGAACCTTGAAAGATCAATAGATCATGCTTCATTGGGTCCATATGTTCCAATGGCATGAAATCACTGAAGACTATTCAACAGAGCTCTGAGAGCCCATAAGCTCGACACATGATAGATGCATGTTTAATAAATGACTAGTGCAGGATATTGATCTCAATAAACCCATGGAGATGCCAAGTGGCACAACCATGAGGCTTGATGTAAATAGGGACAATGACATGTGAAATCCTAAATCATGATCAACAACCCATATTGATCCATGACCAATGATCTAATGATGCAAATTAAAGGGTAAATTTTAAATAACAACAGCTAGTGCTTTGAAGGCATTTATGAAAAATGCCTTGAAAATTGCTAGATAGATGCCAAATAAGTACCATGTAAGCACAAAATGACAAAGATGAAGATCTTGTGTGCTTGAAAAGGAAAACATATAAAGGCAAAGGTCAAAATCAAATTTGAGGCATGAATGAGCCTAAGTCTAAGTAAGCCATCAACATTAAATCTTTAGGAGACCCCCAAACTTTCATAAAATACCCTAATTTTAACTTAGATTGATCATAGTCAAGCTAAAAGGAGTCCAATTACAATTTGAACATGAAATAATTAACCCAGAGACCATTTATAACATAACAATAAGTAATTTACAAGTTTGAAATCTAAGACATCTCAGAGGAAACAACACAGGGATGAGACAAAGTTACATCTATCTATAGATAATGAAAGGAGGGTCTTTAAGGACACGTACTTAGACACCACAAAATTGAGCATAGGTAATAGGAACTAGTCTGAACTCTTTTAGACCAATGAAGAGATGCAACCCATCATAAAGGAGGAACATAATATTGCCACCATAAATAGAAGATACTATGACTTAGTTTCAATCCAAATGGCTAGTCTCCACCATGTTACTGCCAAACCCAAGGTAATCCACTATATTGACACCTTTCTTCCCATTTTTAAAGACTATAGAATTAAACAAGGTTAGATTATTCGTGAAAGGTGCTTTAGGATAATTATATACATTTCCACATTGGCCTTCAAAAGTTACTACAAACTTTGAAAACTCCAAGTAGACTTTCCCACCATCAAGGAATGGATTGGAAAGAATGACTAGGATACCATCCTTAGGCCATAGTTGGTCTAAGGGAACCATGTGATATGAGACCCCACTAGTAGTATCCTAGTTTCCCAATTTAGAGAGGGGGTTAGGATAATTATGACTCTATTGAATAGAATATTTGGAGCCCCTTCAACCACTTATGTCAATAATATTTGGGTTTCCTACATCTAATTTCTGGTAGAAAAAGAGCTTACTCCCCTAATTGGAGAGATGATCAACATACATCTAGAATGATAATTCATAGCCATCAATAAGAAGACTAGTACATAATTATTCATGATATCCTATCTATTGGATGCCTTACTAGCCTCCACCAAGATCCCTTATATCAAAAATTGGTCACCTCAGGGTAGATTCACAATTTTCCATCACTATTCAAAACTACACATATTCAAGTATAGGCAAAACATCTAATTCATTTATGATTATGTGTATCTATTTTTGGTAGAAGCCATCATAGGGATCCTCATGCCTAGGGTCAACCCTCTAGTCAAAAAATATGTGGAGCTAATAAGAGACATTTGGTTTTACCCAGACTATATAGTGATAAAAATTGAGTGGATTCTAAACCAACCTTACACATTTCCCATCTATGTTCCCATCAAGTTAGTAGAGCAAGAAATTACATACCAACTTCTTCATGGTGTGGATAGAGTGTGTAAGGAGAAGAGGAAATGCCTCCTCCATCCCTTTCTTTTAACCATTGGGAAAACTATGCTAGAGAATTGGGATGAAGTAAATGCTATAACCAGGCATAGGGAATATTTTAACTTGTAGCTTGATGAGCTGAAGTAGTGAGACCCTAATGACATAGTCTTTAAACATTTGAAATCTAATCAATTACCCAAGCTAGTATATGATCACTAGCTTAGTGTCCATGACACCTTATACATCAAAGTAAATATTTTTGAAGAAATATTGGCTAGGATTAAGGGACATAACATTAGACTTGATTATAGATTGACTAATGATCAGAAGCCTCCTAGAGATATATGGCAAATGGGGCCCCTATAGTACCATTTGTTACCTAGCCCTTCAAAGTCCCCTCAAAAACAACCAAAAATAAAAGGGAAACAACCCTAAGCATAAATTGCACAAGGTCCTAGCAAGGAAAAGTGGGAAGAAAGGCTTGGTGAGGGACCCTCATCCTCAACCCTACATCAAGGACTAACAACCCCCATTGAATACCTAGACATGATTACCCTGGACCCTGATGAGATAGTGGAAGATGGCCTCAAGGTCCTTTTTGAGGCATATGGGTCTGATGAAGAAGAGGAACATGCTAAAAAAAGCACAAGCCAAAATAAAGGAGGCTGAGAAAGAAAAAGGGAAAGAGTCTACCTTGGATCTAGTCCCAGTGGCACCATTAAGGAAGAGAAAGGAAGAATTGGTAATAGTCCCAATTGGGCCAAAGAATCCCAAGTTGAATTTCACTCACCCTATAAGTGAAATCAACTTATTTAGTGATAAATACCCCATTCATGGACTAATCATCCCTAATTGG
The DNA here is from genome assembly GCA_037957365.1 of Torreya grandis. Taxonomy (NCBI): domain Eukaryota; kingdom Viridiplantae; phylum Streptophyta; class Pinopsida; order Cupressales; family Taxaceae; genus Torreya; species Torreya grandis. Next base: position 1,912,342 of record JARHVA010001772.1, read on the forward strand.
TTCATCTATGGAAAAATGTAGAAGATCCCCTCCTTATCCTACTCATGAGCCATGACCCAAACTATTAATATTGATGCACATGATGATATCAATCCATGGATAAGGGTGTTGATGAAGGAGGAAAAGATAAGAATAGTGAACACTATATGGTCAGATAGTAAGTGAATAGATACTCTAAGAGCCTCAAGCAACACTTAGATGGAGGCTCCTAAACCTCCAAAGTACAAAAAAATAACTATCACTATAAAATTCAATATTGAGACAACAAGCTTAGAAAGTGTGATAACTAGAAAGGCCATGGTGGGGATTGAAGAATTCACCTTTCAAAAGGTTGATCCATTTACAGGTTTAACTCTAGTTGGGGGATAATAACCTAGTAAACTTCCCATCCATGAGGAAGATATAGAAATCTTAGCTGAGGATCTTTTAGTTTAGGTCAAAATAGGCATCAGGGGCATGAAGCAAAGGATATATAACTTAGAGAAGGAAAAGGAAAATTTAGAGACACAAGTAGTGCTATCAATCCCAAAGGTAATGGTTAAAATGCTTGATGAATCCTTTTATGACATGTTTAATGCCTTGAAATAAATGAAGCTAAGGCAAAATGCATTGGCATAGTAAAATATAATGGATAAGGGTCTAATAGTGTAATGGCAAGCTTCAAAGGATAAAATAACATGGCTAATCAACATATGGGTTGAAGGGTGGATTCTTGGGTTTAAAACCATAAGTTTGGGACATTTGAATGCAATTCTGAGAATAGTTATTGACAAACTCCAGAATCTAAGTGCTTGGTCAAAAGATCTAGACATGGAGGATGATGAGGAGATAGTACAAAGGATTGAATGGCTCCTTGGGACAATGCTCACTAGCCCTACATAGCCCACTATCTTAGGCATCATGAAAGATGATGAATTTAAACACAGGGCTACTTTGGTGACACAAGAAATAAGAAGTAAATGTCAAGGCCAATCTAGGTCAAAAAATAGTAGGACCCTAGACATGATATTTGATGTAAGAGAAAGGATAACTAAGGCCAAGAGCATTAAAGAATCTATGGCTAGAAATGACAAGGAGTTGAATAAACTAGCTGACAAAGAGGAAGAGTGTCTTCTAAAATTAGATGTGGACTTGGAGCTAGTCAATGAACAACACCAAAAGGCCATGAACATCCTATAGCAATCACAATTGAGTTCTCAGGTGTAGGTCCTACCAACCAGCTAAATAATATTCTATTTTGTAAAAAAATTGTAACATTTTGAAAGAAGAATATTCTTTTGTAAAGGCATATGCTAGTTTGTTAGCGTATTTACCTCTAGGTCAGTCCATTTGGAGAAGAAAATGTATTATAGAATTATAAATAAGGATAGATATCCTTATCTTTATACATTTATATCTTGTAGCTAACTAGTATATTGCCTTGTCCTTTTATAAAAGGTAGTATTTCCATTTTGTAAAGGGAGAGAATTTTGAGAAAAATTTGTATACTTTGAGCAATTAATACAATCAAGGAATTCTATAAAGATTGTCTAATTTGTTGTGTCAATTGTTAATATGTATTTTATATTAATTTTTGGTTCTAAATCTTGAATTTTAATGGATTTTATGAATTTTAAACTTTCATCTTTGATATAGGGTCACTAATTTGTGCTTATGCTAGATTAGTTGAAGGATCTTGAATTTGCTTCATTTCATTTGTTTTATATCCAGATGTGCTAATACTATTTGAATATGGTAAAAAATATTTAAAGTAAATCTAGTTCTTACTTGTATGCTTTTATATTGTCCTTATAAGTTTGCTTGATGTATGATGAAATCTAAGTTTATGTTATTTTTCATTGTATACTGGTTAAATGCATATTTGGTTAAAATTTAAGCTTTGTCATGATGTTCGTGACAAAGACCAACAATCACATATTTCTTTTCTACCCTAGCCTACCCTTTTTTTTTAATTCTTTTTGAACAAATCAATTTAGTATAGATATCACTATAAATATTCATATAAATTAGCTTTTAGCTTGTAAATTTGATCATAATTCACTTTTATTATCATAGATGTCTCACACTTCATAAAGATTAAGGACCAAGGTGGCTCCTAACCACCATTCAATATAAATTTATGGAATTTTTTTTATAAATTCTATGCCTCTATTTCACCATAGGTAACTAGATTACCAAGACCTACTACTCATGCCATGAATTCTCATAATTCTAAAATGAGAAGTGTTCTTTAAACACTAAGAGCACCTGTGATACACTTAAAGGCATCAACGGATTACAACCCATATTTGTAGTGGTTAGAATTTAGAGCATGAGAGGCAAGAGGTTTCCTTATAGGTGATAGAAATGGAGACAGTTCCCATAGTACTAGGAATGCTAGATTTTCCTATGGTGTAGGGAAGGCTCAAAGTTTCTATAGTGTGCACATAGGTGTGAAAACTTTGCCTATCACAAAAAAAACTTAATATCATATGGATCTAAAAAAACCACTAAATTCTCACTAAGGATCTAAAAAAACAAATTAAAATTCATAAATAATTTTCTTTTGAACAGTATACATTGTAAAAATTTATAAAAAATCATCAAAAAATCCTTGAAACCCTCTAAAATGGTAAAAATCAACTGTCATGAAACTAGGTCATGTTTATACCTGATCTGAGGGTTTTAAAACCTTTTGAATTTGATGATATAGTTTATTTTACATGAAAACATACCAGATGAAATATGACCAATAGGAGACACCTTTCTCTTGTTCTTTTTTTGAATCTATAAATCAATATAGGACCCCATAAGAAGGGCAAAATCTGAGAAAGGGTGTATCTTTAATATGCAAGTCAATGAATCATAGATCTATAACATGTAAGATAAAACTCAAGATTTCACAATGTGAAAAATGACATCATTATAATGATAAAAAAAGATCTGATATCATATTGGAATGGGACACAATCAAGGATCTATTAGATAGAGTCGAATGCATGAAGAAATTAACTGTGTAGTAGTAAAATTAAATATGAGATACAAAGAAGTAATTAGCCAAAAATTGAAATATTTAAATATTAGCATTAACATCATTATCCATAAAATCTTTAGGAAGGTACATTATATTGGTGAAAGATAGACATATCCTAACTTCCTCATGAATATGGGATTATCTTTCATAATGACATAAAAAGACACCTAACTGATCTAACTAAAACATGTGTAGGTAAAAAATATTAAATGGAATAAAAAACTACACTAACAATTCCCCTTCAATTATTATGAATGGAAATTTATGAGTCATTAATATTTTATTATATAATGTACTATATTACTCTAGAAACTTTTTGCTAGATAAAAGTTATGCAATATCTTCCATGTATTTTAGTATTGCTTCTACACATAAGAGGTGAGCTTTGGGAAAATCATCCTCAATTGGTCCTATATCTTCCCCAATGGTTATTTTTGATAGGTATTTATGTCCATTATTAGCTTTCCTAGGTTTCACCATAATTTTAAAATCAAACTCTTAAAGTAACATGAACCAACGGTATATTCTTTATTGTATTATTAGCCTATTTATCAAATACTTAAGTGGCTCATGGTTTGTAAAGAATGTGAATGGGGTCACTAATAAATAATATATTAATTTATGTACCATGTATAACATCACTAGTACCTCCCTCTTGATGGTGTAATAATTTATTTCTTCCCATGTTAGTTTTATGCTAGTGAATGATATTGGATGGTTTATATTTCCCTACAGTTGTGCTAGTACTACTCCTATTTCATTTCATGAGGCATCGCATGTAAATGGAATGGACTCTTCCAATATAGAAACACTAAGATTAAAGCATATTTAATAATATTATTTAATGTATCAAATGATTCTTAGCATTGTCAGGACCAATATAATACCGGATTATGCCACTTTTTCAATAGTTCCTCAATGGGTGCACTTATAGATGCATAGTTTTTTATGGACTTGTGGTGATATCTAGTATACCTCAGTATTATTATAATCTCATTTTATTTTTGGGAGGGGGTAGGTTGATGATTATGATAATTTTAAGTGGATATGCGATCAATCCTTGTTTACATATTATGTGGCCCCAATAACATTCAAAAAGGAGTTGTAAAGATGAATTTCTTAAAATTCATGGAGATGTTCAATTATATACATATATGGAACATCATCCATAGTACTTGCACATGGTCTTGTATTAACCCATAAACTATCCAATCATCTAAGTATACCTCTAATAACTTATGTATGAAATCTTAGAATGCATTCACCATTATGAAGCTAAATATAACTAGTGCATTCCTCAATCCAAATGGCACCACTATGTACATAAAAGATCCCCATTCTATGGAAAATGTAGTTTTTTGTGTATGCTCTATTGTTATACTAAACTGATGGTATCTTGAGAATCGATCAGTTAAGGAGTATATTTATCTTCCTACAATACTTTCCAATATTTCTTAAGTGAATGGTGTTATAAATAGGTCATGTAGATAAAGTGTTGACCAAATTTGACTTTTAGGTCAAATTGGGGCACCCCTAACTAAACATTTAACCTTTAGGTGTTCTAGGGGGTTAAAAACCTTGTATACTAGCCTTGGTCCTTAGTTATTTTTGTCCTTTTAGTCATTTTGGGTCTTTTTGAGGTCAAAAAGGGTGTATTTAATGAGTTGTAGAGATTTATTGGAAAGTTTTAAGGTTCCAAAATGTGATGTCACATCTCATGTGTCCTTAGAGGTCTGAATTAACTAACATAACTAAAAATTGGTAGGTTCATCAAAAGAAAAGGTAGTTTTCTTGAGGAAGGAGAAGAAAATGGCACTTGTACAACCCATGGGGAAGTGTGCCATGTGGGAAAGGATAATACAATGCCTCTTTAGCTTCCCCATGCTCATTTCCATGTTTTAAATGATCTAAAAGTGTCATTTTGGCCCAAAACTATTTTGTTCCTTTTTCACCCTTCTTGGCAAGCAAAAACAACCTGCAGGTTTGTATTTGGTACAGTCATCAAAAGAGGTTTCAAGAAAAATGCTCTTTGGGTACATTTTAAACTTAGTCAGCTTCCATTTGATGTTTGGTTGTAGAGTAATAGTGGTTTGAGCTTTATGAACCATTCGTAAGAAGTTGAACTTTCAAATCTACTTGATAATCTATATACCCTATAGGTTTTGCTCTTTTTTTATAAATTACATATAATTCACTTGATGATATTGGTTTTAGAGGAATTTTACTCCCTTGTCTCATGTTATCCATGATTGGTTTCACATTTGGATTTGATTTGATGAGCCAATTAGCTTAGTTTGTAAAGAAGAGTGAAGGAGTGAAGTTGTAGTCATTTCTACCTTAATTTAGAATGTTGGTCTTTTATATAGGTTTTTTGTGAATGTAAAATGATGTACCACATGAATTAAATCCATATTTTCACCCCTTCCCATTTTTGGTTTAATCACATCATACTTTAGATCAAATTCCCACCTTATATTTCTCCATTGTCAATTCTTTACCCAACTTCAGTTGTAGTCACTTATATAAGCTTGTTCAACTTATTAATGGAATGGAAATCATGGTATATTAGTTATCCAAGCCATTATGAGTTGGAAAAATTTTATTTATATTCTTGGAAAGGGTGCAAGTGTGTTCAAAATCTCATTCACTATGCTAATATAGTCATGAAATATGCTACCTACCTTATTCCAAATGTTTGCAGATGATTTCCATGTTGAAAGGAATATTTTAAGATTGTTTCAATAATTCTTTATTGTCAATAATGTGTAAGGTTGACAATAGGTTTGAGCTACCGATGAGGCCTTTTTGTCCACCTTGTTTCTCTATTTCACACTCACTATCCATATCCAGCTCACTGTCACCTATAGGCATTTCATGATGACATCATCAAAGCCTTAGTATTGGTTTCAATCCTTTTAAGAGGTGAAAGGTTCATTTGATGGTATTGAGAGAGGCCTTGGACCATTGAAATAAATTGATAATGAATTTAACTCATTCTATGACAATGAGAGAAGCTTTACTACCTATGTGTAAGAATACTCACCTACAGGTGTACCAGTAGAGCTTTAGTGATTCTTGTGTGAAGGATTGAAGAATGAAGGAAGCCCCCTTTTAGTTTATAATATGTAATTTTAGCATTACAAAATTGTTTGAACTATCAAATGGATAAAAATGTGTGTAATTATCTTGAAGATACAAGATGTTGAATTTTGGGAAACCTTCCCTAAAGTATCAAAATAGAGTTCTAAAGGGTTCTTGTAGACCTCCTACAATGATGCTACATAGGGTATCAAATAAGCTAAAGAGGTGAATGTTATGACCTCTAGTATAGATAATATATCTATCAATAATGGAGATCAAAAGGTCAGTGTAAGGTGGGAGTTAGAAACCTTCAAGTAGCCTAAAAAAGCACTAAAATGCTCCATTAACATCTATAAGCTTGAGGAGGTAAATGGTATTTTTTTCACCCTAAGGATCATAATTGAATAAAACCTCATGACTAGTAGGTTTCAATTGATGGGATGAGGTCAAATGGAATGAAAGTCATGAACAAAGGGTTAAGACAAGATCTTGTATACCCCTATGACTACCTATAGGTGTCCCTTTAATGGGAAATCACACCTATAGTATTCAAATGTGGGGTCTCTCAGTCATGGCAAAAGGGGAACTAAGTTAATGAGTCCAAAGCACATATATAGTTATCACAAGTATAAGAAGCTATAAAATGGTTGTATAGCTCTAAATGAGGTCCTCAAACACCATGAACAAGTCCTCATAGGTTCAATCCACACCTATAATATGGTTTATGGGTAGATTATCTTAGTATAAGATAGTGACCTAAAGGTTGATACAAAGATGGGTTTTTAATGTTTTCCAAGAAGGAAACTAGTTCAAATGCATACATGGTGACCTAGAGAGATTTAGTAAAGAGATATAAGTATCATTATTGAGCTTAATTTAAGCTCTAAGTATAAATATCATAACTCAAGATCAAACCTTCCAAGATAATCAAAATACCCCCTACACATAGTATAACTATGAAAGATTTCATTAGGCCTAGTAAATGAATGAGGAAAAGGGGAGAAGAGGAGTGCTTGGGAAGTTGTGCGGTGATATTATAAGTTTGAATTAATAATTAATAATTATGAGAAGCTATCACAATTATGAAATATCAGCTCATGTAACTCAAACTTGCAAGGTACATGCCAAACCTAATAGGATTTCAAGGGACCTAGAACCAATTTGGGGTCCATATTCACTTCTAACTCTTGGAGGGATAACTAGCTGATTGTGAAATGTTTAGGAGGTGAAATTAGAGATGTTTGAGTTTGGATATGCAAATAAACCTACAAGAAAGCCAATTTTAACCTTGAGATAGTCCAAGCATGCATAAATGGGTAAAAACAAGATCAGTGGGGTATAATCAAGTGTTCATATCTCCTCTAAGGCTTTACATGGGAGCCAAAGGAATTTGTATGGGCTATTAGGGTCCCTTTGCATCATGTTTGAGGCATTTATTGGGAGGTCCAATGTTAGATATTTATGAACAAAAATTAAGACCAAAAACTTCCTAAAACCTTACTAAACCCTCAGTCAAGACCCGATAGAGAAAAAAAGCTTAAAATGCTATCTTAATGACATATTTTACCATGGAAACAATTGAAAATTGTAGAGGACTCACTCCAGATTCATTCCATACCTTTGAGATGCATGAAATTATATGAACAAGGTGAAAAATAGGGTATTTTTGACCATTTTTTCTATTACAAGAGGATTTTGAAGATGAAATAAAGTTTGGAGGGAAGATTAGTACTTGTACTAACTCCATATGGTCATTTATTTATAGGAAAAAACTACTAAGTATCCAAATTAGAGCTCTCATCTTAGCCAGTCAAAAGTGGCATAGTGGACATAAGGGTAAAAACTTTAAGTGTGAGTCCTTTTAAGGTGTGCTGAGTAGTCTAAGGCCATGGATAGTGTTTCCAAGTTTTATTCACTCTCTCACATGGATTTTCATGGAAATTTGATTCTATTTTTAGGCCAAGTGTGAGGGATAGAAATGATTTTTTTAGATTGCAAGTAGTGATGGATTCCTCTTAGATGATTTTAGATGATTAGGAATAGAACCAATGCATATAAAATTATGTCTGAAATACTTCCCTCTCATCCCAATCATTAGACCTATCCCTAGTTAGTTGTGGGATGTTCAAACAAGTCTAAATTATGAAGGCAATTTTTTGAGCCAAGATTGGGAGTTTTATACCACTTTTCATAAGTTTCATGACTTATATGGGAATTTGGACCTCTTGACATTGCATGGTTCATTATATACCTCTTTTTCATGTAATTTTAACCCCTTTTCTTATATTTTCAAGTGTTCAAATGACCTTTGGAATTCCATTGTCTTTCTCTTCTCTTAAAGGCTATAAATATTGACTCTTTTGGCTCTTTTTGGTAGCCTCCATTGGTTGATGATGAAAGAATAGCCAATTTTGTACATGAATTATTCTTGAATAAATAAACAAGTGATTTTTCCTACTTATATTATATACAATTGAGTATTATTACAATCTTGTTAGTCTTGTCTAGTAGAAGATGATCTTTTCTAGCATGTTATCCTTGATTATTCACCAAGTGTGGAGAAGAGAAATTGTTATAAGTATTTTTTAGTGTTATTTTCTAATTATATAAGTTTATTAGAAGTGTTTCATGACTATATTTCACAAATAAATCATTCATTACCCTCTTAAGTATCAAAATACCTTTTTGAACCTAGCTTATGAAACATTGATGTGACAATGCAACTTGAATTATGAGTTTGTGTGAAAGAAGCCTTGTTTAGCTTGATGTAGTATAAGTTTAGTCAATAATAAGAAATATAATATTGGTGCATCACCTTTAGTTTTCTTATTTTTTCTTCTTAACCATTTTCATACAAAGTTGATAGGTAAGAGTGTGTTTCAAAGAGTGCATCAAGAGAACTAGCCCTTCTAGAGATTCATCTCAAAAAATTGTTACCTACAGTAAGAGAGATGTTTCCATTATGCCAATTTGATGAGGAGATATAGGAGTCTCATCAAGGGGTGAAAATCCAAGTGACAACAATTTTTGGCATGCTCAATGGGACTCTAAGTTATAGAAGATTATCTAAGATTGGTGTTGGTCTTGGCATAGTTTTTGCTATAAGAACATATACATTTAGTACCTGGTGACTCCACTAAAGTTTTTAGCTCTTTGGTTTCTAATAAGTCCCTAATTTCCATGCCAAAGGTGACCACTAGGTCTGCTGTTAAAGGTATACCCTTTGAGTTTGTGCAATTACCTTTGTGTTCTATCAAAAGGTTTAGGTTTATGAATACTCATCCTTATTCAAGAGAGTTGGTGTTTAAGAATTCCAAGTTCCTATTGAGTTCAACCTCTAATACTCATATTCTACATTCTAATATGGATAGAAATTAACTTTTATACCTTTCACTAGATCATCTCCTTTGAATCTTTCCAATTATGACCAAATTCTAGGTGCAACCCTTAAGATTGTTCCATATTTTAGTGGATAAAGTCATATTACTACCATTAAACACATTATAAACATAGAAATTTTTTGATATATTCATAATATCACTCACTATAATGTGGCTGTTAGGTTATTGGCATTGTATTTCAAATAGAAAGCTTCGATTGGTATGGGATTCTACTTGAAAATTCTATTGGTTCATGGGATGAACTAGGAGATGTATTGACTAAGAGGTTTAGAGAGAAGAGTGATCATCTATCACTAGCTAAGTAGTTGAATATTATCAAGAGGGCACCATAAGAGTTTAATAAAGATTTTGACACTAGATTTCAAAAAACTTGGGATAAGATCCCAGCCCTTATAAGACCTACTCCAAATTATGCCTTCTTGTACTATCTAAAAGCATTGAATAGTGATGTGTCCATGATGATTCAATCCAATTCACTACTTTCTATCTATGAGATAGCCATCAATGCTAAGAATTATATTTTTCAAGCAAGTAAGATTGCTCCTAGGCCACCAATGTCATTATTCCCTAATTTATAGCCTCCTAGTCATGTTGCATTACCTACATTGGCTCCTTTGGCCTAGTCAAGAAAAGTTTACCATTTCCCCCACAAATGAGATCCATGAAGTCAAGAACTTACTCCAAAGTGTTTCTAGTTAATTAGTTTCCATTAAAAAGCAAAAATCTCAAATTTATAGGCCATACTAGTCCTAAAATCAGTTTGGGTAAATAATTAAACCTTTTTTCAAGGTAATAATCAAGGACAAGGTCAAGTCACTCAAGCTAGACCTTACCAAAGTTATGATCCTAATACTCCATCATATTCCAAAGATATTTTTCCCACTCAAAACAATTTTTTTCAATAACAACCATGCTATCCCTCCTGTGACCAAAATCAAAGCCAAGTTGCATATGCTAATGAAATGTCTAGTCAAGACATGACAATGTAAGGTAATCAAGCATCTCAAGTTTTCAATTTTAAGGTACCAATGAAAAATGGAATGGAAAATGGACAAGAAAAATATTATTTTACTCTCATAAATAATTTTGAGGGAGAGTTTTATGCCATCAATCATTTGGGAAATTCAAACTATGTGAATGCTAGAGTGTCCTCTAACACTAGGTCTAAGAAGAGGGATATTGAAGAGACACAAGGGGATAAACAAGGAATTGTTTTAACTCCTACATCATATTCAATGGTGGGTGGATATAACTCAACCCATAAGGTAAAAGATAATTAGAATTTTTAGAATGTAAGACCTGCTCCTACATATCCACCTTCACAAGTTACACCATAAGGCACTAGTGCTTCTAAAGAGCCTCTTAAGGTGATAAATACTTATATTAGTGTTTTGGATAAAATGAAGAATTTTCACATGAATATTTAATTATGAGATTCATTAAAAATATTGAGACAAAAACATATGCTTCAAAAATAATTAAAAAGACTAGGTAAGTAAGTTGGATCAACTAGAAATGATAATGTTGTCTTGGTGAATGTAACTCAGCCCATTGATGGATATGTGAAGAAGATTGATAAGACTATTCATTTTTACCTTTCCTTGATTATTTTTGATTTCTTAGTTCATAATTTCATCATAGATAGTGGGGCTAGTACTTCAATTATGCCCAAGTGTATAGCAGATAAACTAGGCCTAAAATATGAACCAATGGCTAAAGAAGTTCTTCAATTGGATGGATCACCAACAAAGACCTTGGGAGTAGTCAAAGATTTAAATATAATTTTACATGATTCTCCTACCTTTTATATCCCTCATGATGTCATTGTGGCATTTTTACCTCCATACTTTTCTCTTTGCTTATCAAAAGCGTTTATAGCTAAAATAGGTGGATAATTGGTGGATAAAGTGGCAAATGTCAATTATGTCATTATTGATGAGGAAGAAATTCACATAGAAAAATATCCAACATCTTCTCTTGAAGGAGTTTTTGATTTGTATTTATATGAATGGGGAGATGAAGATTATGAGCATGATCCTTAAAAATTCATAGAGGAAGCTAGACTTGAAGTGTATTGCATTCATGAGGACTCTTTCATTCCAAAATTGATGAAACCAAGTGAGAACATGGATGGTTTATGACAACTATTATTTGATGGATCAAGAAGAACTATTTGTGTAGGTAGTGGAGAAATTTTGGCTTCCCCATCCAAAGAAAGGTACTATTCTACTTTCAGATTTCATTTCTATTGTACTTGTAATGTGGAAAAATATGAGGCCCTCATTCATGGCCTTGAGTGGGATAAGAAAAAAAGTGTGAAAGAGTTACACATGTATGGTGATGGCGAGTTGATTATGAATAAAGTAAGAGGCCAAAATGTGACTAAGAACTCCTTGTTTGAGTCATATAATCATAGAGTGTGGGATCTTGTGGAGGATTTCCAAGCCTTCAACATCACATCTATCCCAAGAGAAGACAAGAAACATGTTAATAGGTTGGTAGCAACTGGATCTTAGTTTGATGTTTCAAAAGGGATAAAAGAAGATAAAAACCAACCACATCTCAAGGTGATTATAAGACCCTCCATACCTGATAATTTCATTAATTTAAAAGTGTTTGATAGTGATTAATAAATAGAACTTTTTCTACAAGAGGAGGCTGATTTTTCTTCCAAGAATCAATCCAAACTACAACAACAATATGGAAGGTAGATTATAAAATTGATGTCAAACAAGATCCCTAAAGGCTTAGTCACACTTGAGATTATCTTCAATGATGATCAGAAGTTAAAGAAAGAGAAGGTAATCATGTCTACTAAGAAATAAAATTATGAGAGAGTACAAATCATCAAGGATAAGTTGCTTGCACTTGGGAAGGTATGTACTAGTGAAGAAAAACATTCTTTCATTGAGTTAAGCAAGGAGTTTTTAAATATTTTCATGGGAATATAGTGATTTGAAGGGATTTGATCTAAAATTAACTCAACATACCATATATCTAGATGAGAATTTTAAGCATATCAAGCAAAGACAAAGGCTAATCAATCCTAAGATTGAGCCTCTCATGAAGAAGGAGATTACTAAGTTGATTGAGTCCAAAAACATTTTTTCTATTAAGAATTCATCTTGGTTGGAAATTTTAGTCCATATTAGGAAGAATAATGGGTAAATAAGGTTATGTGTTGATTTTATATACTTTAATAGAGTTTCCTTGAAGGACCATTATCCTCTTCCTTCCATGGAGCAAATTTTGCAAGTTATAACAGGTAGTGAAAGGTTTCTCTCCTTGATGGGTATTCCAAGTATAATCAGATTTTGGTGAAAAAAAGTGATAAATATAAGAAAAAATTTACTACTAAATGGTACATATTATTATATGAAAATGCTTTTTATCTTGTCTAATGTTGGAGCTACATTTCAATGTGTAATGGTTATTTTTTTTCAAGGACTAATAAAGGATCACTTGAATCACCTTAGGTATATTTTTTAGAGATGTAGAGAGTTTAGAATCTCTCTTAACCCAAAGAAGTGTGTTTTTATAACCATGAAGGAAAAAATTTAAGACATATTGTCTCAAATAAGGGCCTATCCATAGATACTAAAAGGGTGAGTGCAATCTTGGCATTGGCTTTTCCTAAACACAAAAAAAGTTTGTAAAGTTTCTTTGGGAAAATTAGTTTCATAAGGAGGTTTATTCCTAATTTTTAAAATTTATTCAAGCCTCTAACCTATATTATAAGGAAGGATGAAGTGTTCACTTGGACAAGAAGAAGGAAGGAGAGTTTTGAAGAGATTAAACAAGCCATTTCCCAAGCTCCAACTCTTTTAAGTCCTAACTTCTCAAAGGAGTTCAACTTGTATACCTTTAGAAATTAAGAGGTAATATCTACCATGCTTACTCAATCAAATGAAGAAAACTTGGAGCAGCCTATTGCCTTCTTTGGTCAAGGTTTGGAAGGCTATGAGGTAAGATATACCTATGTTGAGAAGAAAGTACTTTCAATTGTTATAAGTCTAAATACATTTAGGCATATGTTATCTAACAACAAGATTCCAATATTGGTACCTATCCTAGTGTCAAAGACTTAATTTCTAGTAGATATTTGAATGAAAAAAGGGCTGGTTGGATCATAAAATTGATGGAGTATGATGTAGAAATCAAGACAACCAAGATAGTGAAAGGGAAGGGGTTATGTAAACATATTGATTCAGATTTGAAATAACAAAAAGAGTTTTTTTTTATCACTCCATAATGACCCTATGATAGCTACATCTTCCTCAATGATGAGTTAGACACAAGATATGATTAATTTTATTCAAACTGGTGAGTGTCCACAAGGTCTAAATAGAGCTAAAAGAAGGTAATTTAGATTAAAATTTATTCCTTATGTGATTGTTGATGGGGTGTTGTTTAGGAAGGAATTATCAGGTGTGTTATTGAGGTGTGTTAGATCAGATTATGTTGAGAAAATATTTCTTGAGTTTCATGATGGAGTAGTTGGTGGTCACTTTGCTTCAAGAACCATAAATGCTAATATTATGAGAGCTAGATACTTATGGCCTAGTTTGTTCAAAGACACCCATGATTGAGTAAGGAAATGTCAAAATTTTTCTCTCTTTGATGGTAAATAAAATATTTCTACCTTGCTTCTTCATCCAATTCAAGTTGAATAACCATTTATACAATGAAGTCTAGATTTTTCAGGCCTAATCAACCCACCTTTTAGTGTTCACCACAAATGGGTGTTGAGTGATACAAATTAATTTACAAGATGGGTGGAAGCTATAGCTCTTAAGGAAGTAAATGAAAGTTCATTTTTAAACTTCTATGAAGTCATAGTTACAAGGTTTGGGGCTCCTTTAACAATAATTTCAGACAATGAATTGGCTTTCCCTAAAATGAAGACAAGTGAGTGAGATTTGAAAAATGGCATATATCTTAGTAATTCCTCCAAATATTATCCACATGGGAATGGACTAGCTAAGTCCACCAATAATAATCTAATCAAGAACATAAAGAGGACAATGAAGGAGAACCAAAGGACTTGGCATTCCAAGTTGAAGACAAATCTTTGGGTTGATAGGATCACCCCAAAAAGAGCAATTAGAAACTCACCATATACACTTATTTATGGGAGATAAGCTAGACTACCTATTCCATTTGAACTACTAGCCTTGGATCTCACTTATCAGCTAGAGTTAATGGAAAATAAAAGCATGGAAGTCAGGTTATGTGAGTTGATTGATCTTGAAGAGACAAGAGATTAAGATATACAAACTATGAGAACTCACCAAGATCAAACAAAAAGATAATTTGAAAATAAATCCATGCCAAGAAGACTCCAAGAGGGGGAAATTATTTTAAAATGGGATGAAGATAGGGCTAATCTTGGAAAACACATAAAGTTTGATGCTTTGTCGAGTGGCCCTTATGTTATCACCCTATGCAAGTAACACAATGCTTTCCAACTCTCAAATTTGGATGGAGAAGAGATTAATATCCAAGTCAATGGTATATATCTCAATCATTGATAATAAGGGTTCTCCTCTCTCTTTGTACACAATTTTTTGTTTTCCTTATTTTCCCTAAGTGCTTATGCACATGTGTGAGTCTTATTTGTGTCTTGCTTTGTCTTATGTTTTCTTGGTGTGTTATGGTTATTTTATGTGCTTTATAGGCAATTAATTGATATTTGTCTACAAGAAATAATTGACTCCCTTGGCTCATGATAGGATAAGGCTATTGGTCTAGTTAGTATAGTAGGCATAGTACCCTTATGAGTCACCAATTTGTTGACCACATTTGACTTTTAGGTCAAATTGGGGAACCCCTAAGTAAAAATTTGACCTTTAGGTATTCTAAGGGTCAAAAATTATGTCAAAATGTGTTTTATAGGTTAATTAATGTTATTTGATGTTGTAGTAGCCTTGGTCCTTAGTTATTTTAGTCATTTTAGGTCATTTTGAGGTTAAAAAGGTGCATTTAATGAGTTGTATGGATTTATTGTAAAGTGTAAAGGTTAAAAAATGTGATGTAACATCCCATGTGTCCTTAGAGGTTTGAAGTAACCAACATAACTAAAAAGTGGCAAGTTCATCAAAATAAAAGGCAATTCTCTAGAGAAAGGAGAAGAAAATGGAACTTGTACGACCTATGGGGTAGTGTGCCATGTGGGAAAGGATCATAAAATGCCTCTTGAAATTCAACTTGAATAACCCTTTATACAATGGGGTCTATATTTCATAGGCCTAATCAACCCACCTTCTAGTGCTTGCCACAAATGGGTGTTGACTGATACAAATTACTTTACAAGATGGGTGGAAGCTGTAGCTCTTAAGGAAGCAAATGAAAGTTTAGCTCTATACTTCTATGAAGTCATAGTGACAAGGTTTAGGGCTCCTTCAACAATAATTTTAGAGAATGATTGGATTTCCTTGAAATGAAGATAAGTAAGTGAGACTTGAAACATAGCATCTATCTTAGTACTTCCTCCAAATATTATCCACAACGGAATGGACTAGCTAAGTCCATCAATAATAATATAATCAAGAAGATAAAGAGAAAAATGAAGGAGAACCAAAAGACTTGGCATTCCAAGTTGAAGACAAATCTTTGGGTTGATAGGATCATCCAAAAAAGAATAATTGGAAACTCACCACATACACTTATTTATGGGAGATAAGCTAGAATACCTCTTTCACTTGAGCTACTACCCTTGGATCTCACTTATCAGCTAGAGTTGATGGAAAATAAAAGCATGGAAGTCAGGTTGTGTGAGTTGATGGATCTTGAAGAGACAAGAGATGAAGATATACAAACTATGAGAACTCACCAAGATCAAACAAAGAGATAATTTAAAAAAAAATCCAAGCCAAGAAGATTCCAAGAGGGGGACATTGTTTTAGTATGGGATGAAGATAGGGCTAAGCCTAGAAGAAACACAAAGTTTGATGCTTTGTGGAGTGGTCCTTATGTTATCACCCTATGAAAGCAACACAATGCTATCCAACTCTAAAATTTGGATGGAGAGGAGAATAATATCCAAGTAAATGGTATATATCTCAAGCATTAATACTAAGGTTCTCCTCTCTCTTTGTGCATAGTTTTTTGTTTTCTTTATTTTCCCTAAGTGTTTATGCACATGTGTGAGTCTTGTTTGTGTCTTGCTTTGTCTTGTGTTTTATTGGTGTGTCATGGATATTTTGTGTGTTTTTTGGGCAATTAATTGCTAGTTATCTTCAAGAAATCACTGACACCCTTGGCCCAAGATTGGATAAGGCTACTGGTCTAGTTAGTATAGTAGGCATACTACCCCTGTGAGTCACCAATTTGTTGACCAAATTTGAGTTTTATGTCAAATTAGGGAACCCCTAAGTAAAAATTTGACCTTTAGGTGTTCTAAGGGGTCAAAAATTATGTCAAAATGTGTTTTATAGGTTAATTAATGTCATTTGATATTGTACTAGCCTTGGTACTTTTAGTCATTTTGGGTCATTTTGAGGTTTAAAAAGGTGCATTTAATGAGTTGTATGGATTTATTGTGAAGTGTAAAGGTTCAAAAATGTGATGTAACATCCTATGTGTCCTTAGAGGTTTGAAGTAACTAACATAACTAAAATTTGGCAAGTTCATCAAAATAAAAGGCAATTTTCTTGAGAAAGGAGAAGAAAATGGCACTTGTACAGCCTATGGGGTAGTGTGCCATGTGGTAAAGGATCATAAAATGATTTTTCAAATTCAGTTTGAATAACCCTTTATACAATGGGGTCTACATTTCATAGGCCTAATCAACCCACATTGTAGTACTTGCCACAAATGGGTGTTGACTAATAAAAATTAATTTACAAGATGGGTGGAAGTTATAGCTCTTAAGGAAGAAAATGAAAGTTTAGTTCTAGACTTCTATGAAGTCATGGTGACAAGGTTTGAGGCTCCTTCAATAATAATTTTAGACAATGCATTGGATTTCCTTAGAATGAAGACAAGTGAATGAGATTTGAGACATGGCATCTATCTTAGTACTTCCTCCAAATATTATCCTCATGGGAATGGACTAGCTAAGTCCACCAATAATAATCTAATCAAGAACATAAAAAGGACAATGAAGGAGAACTAAAGAACTTGGCATTCTAAGTTGAAGACAAATCGTTGGGTTGATAGGATCATCCCAAAAAGAAAAATTGGAAACTAACCATATACACTTATCTATGGGAGATAAGCTAGAATACCTCTTTCCCTTGAGCTACTACCCTTGGATCTCACTTATCACCTAGAGCTGATGGAAAATAAAAGCATGGAAGTCAGGTTGTGTGAGTTGATGGATCTTGAAGAGACAAGAGATGATGATATACAAACTATGAGAACTCACCAAGATCAAACAAAGAGATAATTTGAAAAAAAATTCAAGCCAAGAAGATTCCAAAAGGGGGACATTATTTTAAAATGGGATGAAGATAGGGCTAAACTTGGAAGACACACAATGTTTGATGCTTTGTGGAGTGGCCCTTATGTTATCACCCTATTCTAGTAACACAATGCTTTCCAACTCTAAAATTTGGATGGAGAGGAGATTAATATCCATGTCAATGGTATATATCTCAAGCATTGATACTAAGGCTCTCCTCTCTCTTTGTACATAGTTTTTTGTTTTTCTTATTTTCCCTAAGTGCTTATGCATATGTGTGAGTCTTGTTTGTGTCTTGATTTGTCTTGTGTTTGCTTGGTATGTCATGGTTATTTAATGTGTTTTTTGGGCAATTAATTGCTATTTATCTTCAATAAATCATTAACTCCCTTGGCCCATGATAGGATAAGGCTACTTGTCTAGTTAGTATAGTAGGTATAATACCCCTATGAGTCACTAATGTGTTGACCAAATTTGACTTTTAGGTCAAATTGGGGAACCCCTAAGTAAAAATTTGACCTTTAAGTGTTCTAAGAGGTCAAAAATTATGTTAAAATGTGTTTTATAGGTTAATTAATGTCATTTGCTATTGCACTATCCTTGGTCCTTAGTTCTTTTAGTCCTTTAGTCATTTTGGGTCATTTTGAGGTTAAAAAAGGTGTATTTAATGAGTTGTATGGATTTATTGTAAAGTGTAAAGGTTCAAAAATGTGATGTAACATCCCATGTGTCCTTAGAAGTTTGAATTAACTTACATAACTAAAAAGTGGAAAGTTCATCAAAATAAAATGCAATTTTCTAGAGAAAGGATAAGAAAATGACACTTGTATGACCTATGGGGTAGTGTGCCATGTGGGAAAGGATCATAAAATGCCTCTTCAAATTCAAGTTATATAACCCTTTATACAATGGGGTATATATTTTATAGGTCTAATCAACCCACCTTTTAGTGCTTGCCACAAATGGGTGTTGACTGATACAAATTACTTTACAAGATGGGTGGAAGCTATAGATCTTAAGGAAGCAAATGAAAGTTTAGTTTTAGTCTTCTATGAAGTGATAGTGACAAGGTTTGGGGCTCCTTCAAAAATAACTTTAGAAAATGCATTGGCTTTCCTCAAAATGAAGACAAGTGAGTGAGATTTGAAACATGGCATCTATCTTAGTACTTCTTCCAAATATTATCCACATGGGAATAGACTAGATAAGTCCACTAATAATAATCTAATCAAGAACATAAAGAGGACAATGAAGGAGAACCAAAGGACTTGGCATTCCAAGTTGAAGACAAGTCTTTGGGTTGATAGGATCACCCCAAAAAGAGCAATTGTAAACTCACCATATACACTTATTTATGGGAGATAAGCTAGAATACCTATTTCATTTGAGCTTCTAACATTGGATCTCACTTACCAGCTATAAATGATGGAAAAAAAAGGATATAAGTTAGGTTGTGTGAGTTGATGGATCTTGAAGAGACAAGACATCAAGATATACAAACTATGAGAACTCACCAAGATCAAACAAAGAGATAATTGAAAAAAAATTCTTGCCAAGAAGATTCCAAGTGGGAGACATTGTTTAAAAATGGGATGAAGATAGGGCTAAGCCTGGAAGACACATAAAGTTTGATACTTTTTGGAGTGGCCCTCATGTTATCTCCCTATGCAAGCAACATAATGCTTTCTAACTCTCAAAGTTGGATGGATAGGAGCTTAATATCCAAGTCAATGGTATATATCTCAATCATTGCTACTAAGGTTCTCCTGTCTATTTGTACATAGTTTTTTTTCCTTATTTTCCCTAAGTGCTTATGCACATGTGTGAGTCTTGTTTGTGTCTTGTTTTGTCTTATGTTTTATTGGTGTGTTATGGTTATTTTGTTTGTTTTTTAGGAAATTAATTTCTATTTGTCTTTAATAAATCATTATATCCCTTGGCCCATGATAGGATAAGGCTACTAGTCCAGTTAGTATAGTAGGCATACTACCCCTATGAGTCACTAATTTGTTGACCAAATTTGACTTTTAGGTCAAATTGGGGAACCCCTAACTAAAAATTTGACCTTTAAGTTTTCTAAGTGGTCATAAAGTATTTCATAATGTGTTTTATAGGTCAATTAATGTCATTTGATGTTGTACTAGCCTTGGTCGTTAGTTATTTTAGTCCTTTTAGTCATTTTGGGTCATTTTGAGGTTTAAAAAGGTGCATTTAATGAGTTGTATGGATTTATTGTAAAGTGTAAGGTTTCAAAAATGTGATGTAACATCCCATGTGTCCTTATAGGTTTGAATTAACTAACATAAATAAAAAGTGGCAAGTTCATAAAAAGATAAGGTAATTTTCTTGATAAAGGAGAAGAAAATGGCACTTGTACGACCTATGGGGTAGTGTACTATGTGGGAAAGGATCATAAAATGCATCTTCAAATTCAAGTTAAATAAACCTTTATACAATGGGGTCTATTATTCATATTCCTAAACAACCCACCTGCCAGTGCTTGCCACAAATGGGTGTTGACTGATTTAAATAACTTTACAAGATGTGTGGAAGTTGTAGCTCTTAAGGAAACAAATGAAAGTTCAGTTATAGACTTCTATGAAGTCATAGTGATAAGGTTTGAGGCTCCTTCAACAATAATTTTAGACAATGCATTGGCTTTCCTTGGAATGAATACAAGTGAGTGTGATTTGAAACATGGCATCTATCTTATTACTTCCTCCAAATATTATCCACATGGGAATGGAATAGCTAAGTCCACCAATAATAATCTAATCAAGAACATAAAGAGGATAATGAAGGAGAACCAAAGGACTTGGCATTCCAAGTTGAAGAAAAGTCTTTGGGTTGATAGGATCACCCCAAAAAGAGCAATTGGAAACTCACCATTTAAACTTATTTGTGGGAGATAAGCTATACTACCTATTTGAATTGAACTACTAGCCTTGGATCTCACTTATCAACTAGAGTTAATGGAAAATAAAAGCATGAAATTCAGGTTGTGTGAGTTGATGGATCTTGAAGAGATAAGAGATCAAGATAGACAAACTATGAGAACTCACCAAGATCAAAAAAAGAGATAATTTGAAAAAAAAATCCATGCCAAGAAGATTCCAAAAGGGGGACATTGTTTTAAAATGTGATGAAGATAGGGCTAATCCTACAAGACACATAAAGTTTGATGATTTGTGGAGTGGCCCTTATGTTATCACCCTATGAAATCAACACAATGCTTTCCATCTCTCAAATTTTGATGGAGAGGAGCTTAATATCCAAGTCAATGGTATAAATCTCAGGCATTTCTTTTAAGGTTCTCCTCACTCATTGTACATAGTTTTTTTGTTTTCTTTATTTTCCCTAAGTTCCTATGCACATGTGTGAGTATTGTTTGTGTCTTGATTTGTCTTGTGTTTTCTTGGTTTGTTATGGTTATTTTGTGTGTTTTTTAGGCAATTAATTACTAGTTGTCTTCAAGAAGTCATTGACTCCCTTGGCCCATGATAGGATAAGGCTATTGGTCTAGTTAGTATAGGAGGCATAATACCCCTATGAGTTACCAATTTGTTGACCAAATTTGACATTTAGGTCAAATTGGGGAACCCATAATTAAAAATTTGACTTTTAGGTGTTCTAAGGGGTAAAAAATTATGTAAAAATGTGTTATATAGGTAAATTAATGTCATTTCATGTTGTACTAGCCTTTGTCCATAGTTATTTTAGTCCTTTTAGTCATTTTGGGTCATTTTGAGATTGAAAAATGTGCATTTAATGAGTTTTATGGGTTTATTATAAACTATAAAGGTTCAAAAATGTGATGTAACATCCCATGTGTCCTTAGAGGTTGGAGTAACTGACATAACTAAAAAGTGACAAGTTCATGAAAAGAAAAGGCAATTTTCTTGAGAAAGGAGAAGAAAATTGCACTTGTACAACCTATGGGGTAGTGTTCCATGTGGGGAAAGATCATAAAATGCCTCTACAAATTCAATTTGAATAACCCTTTATACAATGGGGTCTAGATTTCATAGGCCTAGTCAACCCAATTTCTAGTACTTGCCACAAATGGGTGTTGATTGACACAAATTACTTTACAAGATCGGTGGAAGTTGTAGCTATTAAAGAAGTAAAGGAAAGTTTATCTCTAGACTTTTATGATGTCATAGTGATAAGGTTTTGGGCTCCTTCAATAATAATTTTAGATAATGCATTGGATTTCCTTGGAATAAAGACAAGTGAGTGAGATTTGAAACATGGCATCTATGTTAGTACTTCCTCCAAATATTATCCACATGGGAATGGACTAGCTAAGTCTATCAATAATAATCTAATCAAGAACATAAAGAGGACAATGAAGGAGAACCAAAGGACTTGGCATTCCAAGTTGAAGACAAGTCTTTGGGTTGATAGGATCACCCCAAAAAGAGCAATTAGAAACTCACCATATGCACTTATTTATGGGAGATAATTGAGACTACCTATTTAACTTGAGCTACTAGCCTTGGATATCATTTATCAACTAGATTTGATAGAAAATAAAAATCTTGGAAGCCAGGTTGTGTGAGTTGATGGATCTTGAAGAGACAAGAGAACAAGATATACAAACTATGAGAACTCAACAAGATCAAACAAAGAGATAATTTGAAAA
The DNA here is from genome assembly GCA_037957365.1 of Torreya grandis. NCBI lineage: Eukaryota > Viridiplantae > Streptophyta > Pinopsida > Cupressales > Taxaceae > Torreya > Torreya grandis. The sequence continues at coordinate 1,934,886 of JARHVA010001772.1, forward strand.
AAATACATGCCAAGAAGATTCCAAGAGGGGGATATTGTTTTAAAATGGGATGAAGATAGGGCTAACCCTAGAAGACACACAATTTTTGATGCTTTGTGGAGTGGCACTTTTGTTATCACCCTATGCAAGCAACACAATGCTTTCCAACTCTCAAAGTTGGATGGAGAGGAGCTTAATATCCAAGTCAATAGTATATATCTCAAGAATTGATACTAAGTTTCTCTTGTCTCTTTATACATAGTTTTTTGTTTTCCTTATTTTCCCTAAGTGCTTATGCACATGTGTTAGTCTTGTTTGTGTCTTTCTCTGTCTTGTGTTTGCTTGGTGTTTTATGGTTATTTTGTGTGTTTTTTAGGCAATTAATTGCTAGTTTTCTTCAAGAAATCATTAACTCCCTTGGCCCATGAGAGGATAAGGCTACTAATATATTTAGTAAAGTAGGCATACTACCCCTTTGAGTCACCAATTGTTGACCAAATTTGACTTTTAGGTCAAATTGGGGAAGCCCTAAACAAAAATTTAAACTTTAGGTTTTCTAAGGGGTCAAAAATAATGTAAAAATGTGTTTTATAGGTTAATTAATGTAATTTTATGTTGTAATATCCTTGGTCCTTAGTTATTTTAGTCCTTTTAGTAATTTTGGGTCATTTTGAGGTTTAAAAAGGTGCATTTAATGAGTTTTATGAATTTATTGTAAAGTGTAAAGGTTCAAAAGTTTGATGTAACATCCCATTTGTCCTTATAGGTTTAAATTAATTGACATAACTAAAATGTGGTAAGTTCATCAAAAGAAATGTCAATATTCTTGAGAAAGGAGAAGAAAATGACACTTGTACGACCTATGGGGTAGTGTGCCATGTGGAAAAGGATCCTAAAATGCCTCTTCAAATTCAAGTTGAATAAACCTTTATATAATGGGGCCTATATTTCATAGGCCTAATCAACCCACCTTCTAGTGCTTGCCACAAATGGGTGTTGACTAATACAAACTACTTTACAAGATGGGTAGAAACTATAACTCTTAAGTTAGCAAATGAAAGTTCACTTCTAGACTTCTATGAAGTCATAGTGACAATGTTTGGGGCTCCTTTAACAATAATTTAAGACAATGCATTGGCTTTCCTCAAAATGAAGATAACTGAGTGAGATTTGAAACATTGCATCTATCTTAGTACTTCCTCCAAATATTATCCACATGGGAATGGACTGGCTAAGTCCACCAATAAAATCTAATAAAAAACATAAAGATAATCATGAAGGAGAACCAAAGGACTTGGCATTCCAAGTTGAAGACAACTCTTTGGGTTGATAGGATCACCCCAAAAAGAGAAATTGGAAACTCACCATATACACTTATTTATGGGTGATAATATAGAATACCTATTTCACTAGAGATACTAGCCTTGAATATTATGTATCAGCTAGAGTTGATGGAAAACAAAAGCATGAAAGTTAGGTTGTGTGAGTTGATGGATCTTGAAGAGACAAGAGATCAAGATATACAAACTATGAGAACTAACCACGATCGAACAAAGAGATAATTTGAAAAAAAATCCAAGCCAAGAAGATTCCAAGAGGGGACATTGTTTTAAAATGGGATGAAGATAGGGCTAAGCCTGGAAGACACACAATGTTTGATGCTTTATGGAGTGGCCCTTATGTTGTCACCATATGAAAGCAACACAATACTTTGTAACTCTCAAATTTGGATGGAGAAGAGGTTAATATCTAAGTAAATGGTATATATCTAAAGCATTACTACTAAGGTTCTCCTCTTTCTTCCTATGTAGTTTTCTATTTTCCTTATTTTCCCTAAGTGCTTATGAACATGTGTGAGTCTTGTTTGTGTCTTGCTTTGTCTTGTGTTTTCTTTGTGTGTTAAGGTTATTTTGTGTGTTTTTTAGGAAATTAATTTCTAGTTGTCTTCACAAAATCATTGACTTCCTTGGCTTATGATAGGATAAGGCTACTAGTCTAGTTAGTATAGTAGGCATACTACCCCTATGAGTCACCAATTTGTTGAGCAAATTTGACCTTTAGGTCAAATTGGGGAACCCTTAAGTAAAAATTTACCTTTAGGTGTTCTAAGGGGTCAAAAATTATGTCAAAATGTGTTTCATAGGTTAATTAATGTCATTTGATGTTGTACTATCCTTGGTCATTAATTAATTTTAGTTTTTTTAGTCATTTTGGGTCATTTTGAGGTTAAAAAAGGTGAATTTAATGAGTTGTATGGATTTATTGTAAAGTGTAAAGGTTCAAAAATGTGATGTAACATCCCATTTGTCCTTAGAGGTTTGAAGTAACTGACATAACTAAAAATTGACAAGTTCATTAAAATAAAAGGTAATTTTTTTAAGAAAGGAGAAGAAAATGGCACTTGTACGACCTATGAGGTAGTGTGCCATATGGGAAAGGATCATAAAATACCTCTTCAAATTCAAGTTGAATAATCCTTTATACAATGGGGTCTAGATTTAATAGGCCTAATCAATCTACCTTTTATTGCTTGCCATGAATGGGTGTTGACTGATATAAATTAGTTTATAAAATGGGTGGAAGCTGTAGCTTTTAAGGAAGCAAATGAAAGTTCAGTTCTAGACTTTTATGAAGTCATAGTGACAATGTTTGGGGCTCCTTCAACAATAATTTTAGATAATGCATTAGATTTCCTTGGAATGAAGAAAAGTGAGAAAGATTTAAAACATTACATCTATCTTAGTACTTCCTTCAAATATTATCCACATGGGAATGGACTAGCTAAGTCCACCAATAATAATCTAATCAAGAACATAAAGAGGACAATGAAGGAGAACCAATGGAATTGGCATTCCAAGTTGAAGACAACTCTTTAGGTTGATAGGATCACACCAAAAAGAGTAATTGGAAACTCACCATATACACTTATTTATGGGAGATAAGCTAGACTACCTATTTCACTTGAGCTACTAGCCTTGGATCTCACTTATCAGCTAGAGTTGATGGAAAATAAAATCATTGAAATCAGGTTGTGTGAGTTGATGGATCTTGAAGAGATAAGAAATCAAGATATACAAACTATGAGAAATCACCAAGATCAAACAAAGAGATAATTTAAAAAAAAATCCAAGCCAAGAAGATTCCAAGATGGGGAAATTGTTTTAAAATGGGATGAAGATAGGGCTAAGCCTAGAAAACACACAAAGTTTGATGCTTAATGGAGTGGCCCTTATGTTATCACCCTATGCAAGCAACACAATGTTTTCCAACTCTCAAAGTTGGATGGAGAGGAGCTTAATATCCAAGTCAATGGTATAGATCTCAAGCATTAATACTAAGGTTCTCCTCTCTCTTTGTGCATAGTATTTTGTTTTCCTTATTTTCCCTAAGTGCTTATGCGCATGTGTGAGTCTTGTTTGTGTCTTGATTTGTCTTGTGTTTGTTTGGTGTGTTATGGTTATTTTGTGTGTTTTTTAGGAAATTAATTACTAATATTGTTCAAGAAATCATTGACTCCCTTGGCACATGATAGGATAAGGCTACTAGTCTAATTAGTATAGTAGGTATACTACCCCTATGAGTCACTAATTTGTTGACCAAATTTGACTTTTAGGTTAAATTGGGAACCCCTAAGTAAAACTTTGACCTTTAGGTGTTTTAAGGGGTCAAAAATTATGTCAGAATGTGTTTTATAGGTTAATTAATGTCATTTTATGTTGTACTAGCCTTGGTCATTTGTTATTTTAGTCCTTTTAGTCATTTTGGGTCATTTTGAGGTTGAAAAAGGTGCATTTAATGAGTTTTATGGATTTATTATAAAGTGTAAAGGTTGAAAAATGTGATGTAACATTCCATGTGTCCTTAGAGGTTTGAAGTAACTGACATAACTATAAAGTGGCAAGTTCATCAAAATAAAAGGTAATTTTCTTGAGAAATGAGAAGAAAATGGCACTTGTACGACCTATGGGGTAGTGTGCCATGTGGGAAAGGGTCATAAAATTCCTCTTCTAATTCAAGTACAATAACCATTTATATAATGGGGCTAGATTTCATAGGCCTAATCAACCCACCTTCTAGTGCTTGCCACAAATGGGGGTTGAGTGATACAAATTACTTTACAAGATGGGTGGAATCTGTAGATCTTAATGAAGTAAATTAAAGTTCAATTCTAGACTTTTATGAAGTCATAGTGATAAGGTTTTGGGCTCCTTCAACAATAATTTCAGATAATGCATTGGATTTCCTTAGAATGAAGATAAGTGAGTGAGATTTAAAACATGGCATCAATATTAGTACTTCCTCCAAATATTATCCACATGGGAATGGACTAGCTAATTCCACCAATAATAATCTAATCAAGAACATAAAGAGGACAATGAAGGAAAACCAAAGGACTTGTCACTCCAAGTTGAAGATAACTCTTTGGGTTAATAGGATCACCCCAAAAAGAGCAATTGGAAACTTGCCATATACACTTATTTATGGGAGATAATCTAGACTACCTATTTCACTTGACCTACTAGCCTTGGATCTCACTTATCAGCTAGAGTTGATGGAAAATAAAAGCATGGAAGTCAGGTTGTGTGAGTTGATTGATCTTGAAGAGACAAGAGATCAAGATATAAAAACTATAAAAACTCACCAAGATCGAACAAAGAGATAATTTGAAAAAAAATACATGCCAATAAGATTCCAAGAGGGGGACATTGTTTTAAAATGGGATGAAGATAGGGCTAAGCCTTGAAGACACATAAAGTTTGATGCTTTGTGGAGTGGACCGTATGTTATCACCGTATGCAAGCAATACAATGCTTTCTAACTCTCAAAGCTAGATGGAGAGGAGATTAATATCCATGTCAATGGAATATATCTCAAGCATTGATACTAAGGTTCTCCTCTATCTTTGTATATAGTTTTTCATTTTCCTTATTTTCCCTAAGTACTTATGCACATGTGTGAGTCTTATTTGTGTCTTGCTTTGTCTTGTGCTTGCCTGGTGTGTTATGGCTATTCTATGTGTTTTTTAGGCAATTAATTGCTAGTTGTCTTCAAGAAATCATTAACTCCCTTGGCCCATGATAGGATAAGGCTACTGGTCTATTTATTATAGTAGGCATACTACCCCTATGAGTCACCAATTTGTTGACTAAATTTGACCTTTAGGTTAAATTGGGCAACCCCTAAGTAAATATTTGACATTTAGGTGTTCTAAGGGGTTAAAAATTATGTCAAAATGTGTTGTATAGGTTAATTAAGGTCATTTGATGTATTAATAGCCTTGGTCCTTAGTTATTTTAGTCCTTTTAGTCATTTTGGGTCATTTTGAGGTTAAAAAATGTGCATTTAATGAGTTGTATGGATTTATTATAAACTATAAAGCTTCAAAAATGTGATGTAACATCCCATGTGCCCTTAGAGGTTTGAAGTAAATGACATAACTAAAAAGTGGTAAGTTCATCAAAATAAAAGGCAATTTTCTTGAGAAAGGAGAAAAAAATGGCACTTGTATGACCTATGGGGTAGTGTGCCATGTGGGAAAGGATCATAAAATGCCTCTTCGAATTCAAGTTGAATAACCCTTTATACAATGGGGTCTAGATTTCATAGGCATAATTAACCCACCTTCTAGTGCTTGCCACAAATGGGTATTGACTGATACAAATTACTTTACAAGATGGGTGGAAGCTGTAGCTCTTAAAGAAGCAAATGAAAGTTTAGTTCTAGACTTCTATGAAGTCATAGTGACAAGGTTTGGGGCTCCTTCAGTAAATATTTCAAAAAATGCATTGGATTTCCTTGGAATGAAAAAAATTGAGTGAGATTTTAAACATGACATCTATCTTAGTACTTCCTCCAAATATTATCCACATGGGAATGGTCTAGCTAAGTCCACCAATAATATTCTAATCAAGAACATAAAGAGGATAACAAAGGAGAACCAAAGTACTTGGCATTCCAAGTTGAAGACAACTCTTTGGGTTGATAGGATCACCCCAAAAAGAGCAATTGTAAACTCACCATATACACTTATTTATGGGAGATAAGCTAGACTACCTATTTCACTTGAGCTACTAGAATTGGATCTCACTTATCAGCTAGAGTTGATGGAAAATAAAAGCATGGAAGTCAAGTTGTGTGAGTTGATGGATCTTGAAGAGACAAGAGATCAAGATATATAAACTATGAAAACTCACCATGATCCAACAAAGACAAAATTTGAAAAAAAATCCATGACAAAAAGATTCCAAAAGGGGGACATTGTTTTAAAATGGGATGAAGATAGGGCTAAGCTTGAAAGACACAAAAAGTTTGATGCTTTATGGATTGGCCCTTATGTTATCACCCTATGAAAGTAACACAATGATTTCTAACTCTCAAAGTTAGATGGAGAGGAGCTTAATATCCAAGTCAATGGTATATATCTCAAGCAGTGCTACTAAGGTTCTCCTCTCTCTTTGTACATAGTTTTTTCTTTTCCTTATTTTCCCTAAGCGCTTATGCACATGTGTGAGATTTGTTTGTATCTTGATTTATCTTGTGTTTTCTTGGTGTGTTATGGTTATTTTGTGTGTTTTTAAGGCAATTAATTGCTAGTTATAATCAAAAAACCATTGACTCCCTTGGCCCATGATAGGATAAAGCTTCCGGTCTAGTTAGTATAGTAGGCATACTACCCCTATGAGTCACCAATTTGTTGACCAAATTTGACTTTTAGGTCAAATTGGGGAACCTTTAAGTAAAAATTTGACTGTTAGGTCTTTTATGGGGTCAAAAATAATGTCAAAATGTGTTTTATAGGTTAATTAATGTCATTTGATGTTGTACTAGCCTTGGTCCTTAGTTATTTTAGTCCTTTTAGTCATTTTGGATCATTTTGAGGTTTAAAAAGGTGCATTTAATGAGTTTTATGGATTTATTATAAAGTGTAAAGGTTCAAAAATGTAATGTAACATCCCATGTGTCCTTAGAGGTTTGAAGTAACTGACAACTAAAATGTGGCAAGTTCATGAAAAGAAAAGGCAATTTTCTTGAGCAAGGAGAAGAAAATGGCACTTGTATGACCTATGGGGTAGTGCGCCATGTGGGAAAGGATCATAAAATGCCTCTTCAAATTCAAGTTGAATAACCCTTTATATAAAGGGGTCTAGATTTCATAGGCCTAATAAAATCACCTTCTAGTGCTTGCCACAAATGGGTGTTAACTAATACAAATTACTTTACAAGATGGGTGGACGTTGTAGCTCTTAAGGAAGCAAATGAATGTTCAGTTCTAGACTTCTATGAAGTGATAGTGACATGTTTTGGGGCTCCTTCAACAATAATTTTAGACATTGCATTGGCTTTCCTTGGAATTAGGAAAAGTGAGTGAGATTTGAAACATGGCATCTATCTTAGTACTTCCTCCAAATATTATCCACATGGGAATGCAATAGCTAAGTCCACTTATAATAATCTAATCAAGAACATAAAAAGGACAATGAAGGAGAACCAAAGGACTTGGAATTCTAAGTTGAATACAACTCTTTGGGTTGATAGGATCACCCCTAAAAGAGCAATTGGAAACTCATCATATACACTTATTTATGGGAGATAAGCTAGACTACCTATTTCACTTGAGCTACTAGCCTTGGATCTCACTTATTAGCTAGAGTTCATTGAAAATAAAAGCATGGAAGTTAGGTTGTGTGAGTTAATGGATCTTGAAGAGACAAGAGATCAAGATATAAAAACTATGAGAACTCACCAAGATCAAACAAAGAGATAATCTGAAAAAAAATCCATGCCAAGAAGATTCCAAGATTGGGACATTATTTTAAAATGGGATGAATATAGGGTTAAGCCTGGAAGACACACAAAGTTTGATGCTTTATGGAGTGGCCCTTATGTTATCACCCTATGCAAGCAACACAATACTTTCCAACTCTCAAATTTGGATGGAGAGGAGCTTAATATCCAAGTCAATGGTATATATCTCAAGCATTAATACTAAGGTTGTCCTCTCTCTTTGTACATAGTTTTTTTTTTCCTTATTTTCCCTAAGTACTTATGCACATGTGTGAATCTTGTGTGTGTCTTGATTTGTCTTGTGTTTCCTTGGTGTGTTATGGTTATTCTATGTGTTTTTTAGGCAATTAATTGCTAATTGTCGTCAAAAAACCATTGACTCCCTTGGCCCATGATAGGATAAGGTTACTGGTCTAGTTAGTATAGTAGGCATACTACCCCTATGAGTCACTAATTTGTTGATCAAATTTGAATTTTAAATCAAATTGGGGAACCCCTAAGTAAAAATTTGACCTTTAGGTGTTCTAAGGGGTCAAAGATTATGTCAAAATGTGTTTCATAGGTTAATTAATGTCATTTGATGTTGTACTAGCCTTGGTCCTTAGTTATTTTAGTATTTTTGATCATTTTGGGTCATTTTGAGGTTTAAAAAGGTGCGTTTAATGAGTTGTATGGATTTATTGTAAAGTGTAAAGGTTAAAAAAAGTGATGTAACATCCCATGTGTCCTTAGAATTTTGAAGTAACTGACATAACTAAAAAGTGGCAAGTTCATCAAAAGAAAAGGCAATTTTCTTGAGAAAGGAGAAAAAAATGGCACTTGTACAATGTATGGGGTAGTGTGCCATGTGGGAAAGGATCATATAATGCCTCTTCAAATTCAAGTTGAATAACCCTTTATACAATGGGGTCTAAATTTCATAGGCCTAATCAACCCACCTTCTAGTGCTTGCCACAAATGGGTGTTTACTAATACAAATTACTTTACAAGATGGGTGGAAGCTGTAGCTCTTAAGTAAATAAAAGTTTAGTTCTAGACTTCTATGAAGTAATAGTGACATGGTTTGGGGCTCCTTCAATAATAATTGCAGATGATACATTGGATTTCCTTGGAATGAAGACAAGTGAGTGAGATTTGAGACATGGCATCTATCTTAGTACTTCCTCCAAATATTATCCACATGGGAATGGACTAGCTAAGTCCACCAATAATAATATAATCAAGAAAATAAAGAGGACAATGAAGGAGAACCAAAGGACTTGGATTTCCATGTTGAAGACAACTCTTTAGGTTGATAGGATCACCCCAAAAATAACAATTGGAAACTCACCATATACACTTATTTATGGGAGATAAGCTAGACTACCTATTTCACTTGATCTACTAGCCTTGGATCTCACTTATCAGTTAGAGTTGATGGAAAATAAAATCATGGAAGTCATGTTGTGTGAGTTAATGGGTCTTGAAGAGACAAGAGATCAAGATATAGAAGCTATGAGAACTCACCAAGATTAAACAAAGAGATAATTTAAAAAAAAGTCCATGCTAAGAAGATTCAAAGAGGGGGACATTATTTTAAAATGGGATGAAGATAGGGCTAAGCTTGGAAGAAAGACAAAGTTTGATGCTTTGTTGAGTGGCCCTTATGTTATCACCCTATGCAAGCAACATAATGCTTTCCAACTCTCAAAGTTGGATGGAGAGGAGCTTAATATCCAAGTCAATGGTATATATCTCAACCATTAATATGAATGTTTTCCTCTTTCTTTGTACATATTTTTTTGTTTTCCTTATTTTCCCTAAGTGCTTGTTCACATGTGTGAATCTTGTTTGTGTCTTGCTTTATCTTATGTTTTCTTGGTGTGTTATGGTTATTTTATGTGTTTTTTAGGTAATTAATTTCTAGTTATCTTCAAGAAATCATTGACTCCCTTGGCCCATGATAGGATAAGGCTACTGGTCTAGTTAGTATAGTAGGCATATTACCCCTATGAGTCACCAATTTGTTGACCAAATTTGATTTTTAGGTCAAATTAGGGAACCCCTAAGTAAAAATTTGACCTTTAAGTGTTTCAAGGGGTCAAAATTTATGTCAAAATGTGTTTTATAGGTTAATTAATGTCATTTGATGTTGTACTAGCCTTGGTCCTTAGTTATTTTAGTCCTTTTAGTCATTTTGAGTCATTTTGAGGTTTAAAAAGGTGCATTTAATGAGTTGTATCGATTTAATGTAAAGTTTAAAGGTTAAAAAATGTGATGTAACATCCCATGTGTCCTTAGAGGTTTGAATTAACTGACATAACTAAAAAGTGGCAAGTTCATCAAAAGAAAAGGTAGTTTTCTTGAGAAAGGAGAAGAAAATGGCACTTGTACGACCCATGGGGTAGTATGCCATGTGGGAAAGGATAATAAAATAAATATTTAAATTCCCCATGCTTATTTCTATATTTAAAATGATTTTAAAGTGTTATTTTTGGCCTAAAACTATTCTATTCCTTTTTCACCTTTCTTGGCAAGTAAAAGTGACCTGCAGGTTTGTATTTGGTATGGTCAACATAAGAGGTTTCAATAAAAATTATATTGTGGGTTTATTATACACTAAATAAAATTCCATTCAATGTTTAGTATTGAAGAATGGTTCTGATCTTTATGAACCATTCCTAAGAAGTTGAACTTTCAAATCTGCTTGCTAATCTATGCACCCTACAAGTTTTTTTCTTGTTTGGGAAATTTCATATAATTCACTTTATAATATTGGTTCCAAAGGAAATTGAATCCATTATCTCATGTTATCCATTATTTTTTTCACATTTATATTTTATTTAATGTGCCAACTAGCTTAGTTTACAAAGAGGAGCGAAGGAGTGAAGTTGTAGTCATTTTTGCCTTATTTCCTAATATTGGTCTTTTACAAAGTTTTTTTGTGAATGGAAAATTATTTAACACATGCCTAAAATCCATATTAATTCCCCTACCCATGTTTGGTTTCATCACATCATACTTTGGAGCACCTTTCCATCTTGTCTTTCTCCATTATCAATTCTTTGCCCAACTTCAGTTATATTCACTTGTATAATCTCGTTCAACATATTAATGGAATGGAAATCAAAGTATATTAGTTTTATAATACATCAAGATTTGGAAATATTTAATTTATATTCATGGAAAAGGTGCAAGTGTGTTCACAAGCTCATTTACTATGCTAAAATAGTCATGAAATATGTTGTATGCCTTATTCCAGATGTTTGCAGATGATTTCCACAATGAAATGATTTTTTTAAGATTTTGTCAAGAGGTACTTGTTGTTAATCATGTGTTTGAAAGGTTGGAAGTAGTTTTTATCTTCCCATGAGGCCTTTTTTCTTTATTTCACACTCACTAACCATATCCAACTCATTTTCACATACATTCATTTCATGATGATGTCATCAGAGATTAGTATTGGTTTCAATCCTTTTGAGAGGTGAAAGGTTAATTAGAGGGTATTTAGAGAGGCCTTGGACAATTTAAATAAATTTACAATGTATTAATCTCATTCCATGACAACTAGAGAAGATTTACTGCTTATGTGTAAGAATACTCACCTATATGTGTACCAGTAGAGCTTTGGGGATTTTTGTGTGAAGGATTGAAGCATAGAAGAAGCCTCATATTGGTTTATAATATGTAATTTAACCATTTAAAACTTTTTTTAACTATCAAAGGGATAAAAAGTTGTGTAATTATCTTGAAGAGACAAGAGGTTGAATTTTGGGAAACCTTCCTTAAAGTATCAAAATAGAGGTCCAAAGGGTTCTTGTAGACATCCTATAATGATGTTACAAAGGGTATCATAGCATATAAAGAGGTGAATGTTATGACCTATAGTATATATAATATATATTTCAATAATATAGGTCAAAATGTTAGTGTAAGGTGGGAGTTGGAAACCTTTAAGTAGCCTAAAAAAAGCACTAAAATGCTCCACTAACATTTACAGGCTTGAGGAGGTAAATGGTCTTTTGTCACCCTAAGGAGAAGCATTGAAAAAAACCTCATGACTAGTAGGTTTCAACTGATGGGATGAGTTTAAATGGAATGAAATTCATCAAGATAAGGTTAATAAAATATCTTGTAGACCCCTATGACTACCTTTAGGTGTCCCTTTAATGGGAAATCACACCCATAGTAGTCAAAAGTAGGGTCTCTCGGTCATGGCAAAAGGGGAACTTAGTTAAGGAGTCTAAAGCACATATATATTCATCACAAGTATAATAATATATAAAAGTGTTCCTATAGCTCTAAATGATGTCCTCAAACATCATGACTGGGTCCTCATAGGCTCAATGCACACCTACAATAGGGTTTAGGGGTAAAGTATCTCAGTATAAGATAGTGACCTAAAGGTTGATGTAAAGATGGATTTTTAAGGTTTTCCAAGAATAAAAATATTTAAAATTCATAAATTGTGACCTAGAGAGATTTAGTTAAGATCTCTAAGTATCATGATTGATATTAGTTGAAGCCAAATAGAGCCTACTGGCAGGAGTGTCTCAATCCAGTAGGGTATAGAATAATGACCCTAGACTAGACATCTCAAATGGTGTTTAAGGATTTAAAACAAGTATACTAGAAAATATATGAATTTATATACCATAAGGATTCATTTAAATCCTCCACACATCTAACACAAGTTTTAAGTGAACTCATATAACCTACAATAGTCTACACTCACAATTTCTCAGTCATCTTGGAGAAGACTTAGTCTAGTGAGTTTAAAGTGCATGTATCATACTTGAGAGGATAATATGATGGATTAAATATATATTCAACTTATTCATAAATATTATGAACTTAATAATATCTAGGATAAGCACAATAACCTATTGATAGGGGAAAGAGTAGGGTTTCTTAGTCCTATAGGAAAAAACTTAGTTTGGTAAGTTCAAACTACAAGTGAGGTCAAATTAGAAGCTTATACCTGATGAATTAATGTATGAACAAATAAATATATATTTTTATGACTTCATACACTATAAAAAATAAATAAACAGACCTACATAGGTCCCCAAAATCCTTATGGACACCTACAACAGGGTGTAAGCTAGTGAAGGTAAGGTAAGACATGAACTAGAAAAAGAAATGGAAAGGGGTTAGAAGTAATGAAAGTGGTTATGAATAATAAATAAGTGTGTTCAAAAGCCCAATAATATTCAAAATTGACCATATAACTTCCTTACTTGACTAAAGGGTAACAGTCCATACTGTGGGCTAGGAAACCATGTTTACTCAATAGGTGAATATGAAGAATCCATTGAAGAGAAGATTTTTTGGGTGAATCCAAATATTCAAAAGCATGAATTAATAATTAGGAACATTTTGAAGTAACATATAGTCATTTTTTTGGCTTAGAGAGGTCACTCTTAGGAGGGTTTGAGGAAAAAGCAAGAAAATAGGCTTTTTGAGGCATTTTTGGGGCATTTGTAACCTAAATCAAAGAATATAGATAAAACATATAGTAAAAATAATAATAAATCATTTTAGAAACTCCAAAAATATGAACTTTTTCTTGGGGATGAGGGCTATACCTCACTATTTTGTTTCAGAGGTCAGCCAATCTAGGAAAATTAGGCTTTAACAATGCAAGCTAGTGAGTACAAAATGAGAAAAGGGATTGATATGGAGATTTGGGAACCTCAAGAAACATATAATTAGGTGAATATAAGGAAATTATATTATATATAGGAAATAATTTAGGATAAAACCTTTCAATATCACCAAAATACCCCCTGCACATAGTACAACTAGGCAAACTTTCACTAGGCCTAGTTAGTGAATGAGGAAAAGGGAAAAAGAGGAGTGCTTGGAAGGTTGTGTGGTGATATTAAAAGTTTTAATTAAGTATTAATAGATATGATATACCATAACAAGAATGAAATATCAGTTTAATTAGCTCAAACTTGAAAGGCACATGCCAAACCCAATAGGATTTCAAGGCACCTAGAGCCAATTTGGGGTCCATATTCACTTCTAAATCTTTGATGTCTATCTAGTTGATTAAGACATGTTTAGGAGGTGTAATTAGATATTTTTTAGTGTTTTATATGCAAAAAAACTACAATAAATCCAATTCTAACCCTGAGATAGTCTAAGCATGCAAAAAGGGGTAAAAACAAGCTCGATGGGGTATAATCAAGTGTTCATATCTCCTCTAAGGCTTTTCATGGGAGATAAAGAAAATTTGAGGGGTTATTAAGGTCCCTTGGCATACGTTTTATGTAATTTAGTGGTAGGTACAATGTCAGAGCTTTATGAATAAATATTAAGACCAAAAACTACCTAAAACCCTACTAAACCCTAAGTCAAGACCCGATAGAGAAAACAAGATTGGAAAGCTATCATAATGACATAGTTTAACAATGGAAACTATTGGAAATTATAGAGGACTCACTCAAGATTTCTCACGTACCTTTGAGCTATATGGAATCATATAGATAGGGTGAAAAACATGGCTATGTTTTACCATTTTGTATGTTTTGTAGGCTATAGGAAGAGTCTGAAGATGAAATAAAGTTTGGAGGGAATATTAAGACTTTTAATAACTCCCTATGGTCATTTATTTCCAAGAAAAAAATTAGAAGTGTCCAAACCAAAGCTTGCATCTTAGCTAGTCAAAATTGGCATAGTGGACACAAGGGTGAGAAGTGTGAAAACTCCAATTTTGAGCCATTTTAAGGTGTGACTAAGCAGTCTAAAACCATGGATAGTATTTTCATGTGTCATTCAATCCCTCCCATATATTTTCATGGAAAAATGATACTATTTTTGAGGCCAAGTGTGAGGGGTGATAGAAAGGAGGAGTTTTTAAGACTAAATTAATGTCTTAAATCCTTCCCTTTCATCACAATCATTAGACCAATTCCTAGTTAGTTGTGTGATGTTGAAATAGGTCCAAATTATGAACGTAGTTTTTTGAGCCAAGACTGGGAGTTTTAAGCCACTTTTCATAAGTTTCATGACTTATATGGACATTTAGACCTCTTGAAATTACATGGTTCATTCCATACCTTTTTTTCATTTAATTTTAACCCATTTTATTATATTAAAAAGTGTTCAAGTGACCTTTAGACTTACCTTAACTTGCTCTTCTCTCAAAGGCTATAAATATTGACACTTTTTGTTATTTTTGGTAGCCTCCATTGGTTGATGGTGAAACCCTAGCCAATTTTATACTTGAATGACTCTTGAAGAAATAAAAAAGTTATTTTACCTATTTATATGTTATATAATTGAGTATTATTTTAATATTATTGCTCTTGTCTAGTAGAAGATGATCTTTTCTAGCATGTTATCCTTGATTTTTTAACAAGTGTACAGAAGAGCAATTGTTATAGGTCTTTTTTAGTGTTATTTTATAAGTGTATAAGTGTATTAGAAGTATTTCATGAATTTATTCCATAAAGTAATCATTTATTACCCAATTAAGTATAAAAATACCTTTTTGAACCTAGCTTATGAAACATTGATGTGACAATGCAACTTGAATTGTGAGTTTGTGTGAAAGAAGCCTTGTTTAGCTCTAAGTAGTATAAGTTTAGTCAATAAGAGGAAATATAATATTGATGCGTCACATTTAGTTTTCTTAGTTTGTATTCTTGACCCTTTTCATACAAAGTTTATAGGCAAGAGAGTGCTTCAAAGAGTTCATCAAGGGAACTAGCCCTTCTAGAGATCCATCTCAACAAATTGTTACCCACAACAAAAGAGATGTTTCCATTGTGTCACTTGGATGGGGAGATCTAGGTATATCCTCAAGGGGTGAAAATCCAAGTGAAAACATAAACCTTATTTATCTCCCTATAGTCAACATAGATGTGTATCTTTATAATTTTCTTGTTTTATATTACCATGGAACTTATCCATTTAGTATCTTCTACAGGCATAATAATACCACCAACTAGAATTTTATCCACTTCAACCTTAACCTTTAACTTTACATTAGGGTTTAGTCACTATGGTTATTTTTAAATTAGTTTTATGTTTCATTTCAATTGAATATTCATGGTACCCACATCTTTCTTAATTCCCTTGAGTTTAGTAAATGTCCTTAGGAATAAGTCTTCAAATTCCCTTAATAGTTCTAAAATGTTCTCTACTTCCCCTTCTACCCAATAATTTCCTATTGTTTCTATTTTTGGATTTCCTTATGTGGTAATATTTTCTTCCCCAATCTTAAGTGTTTAGTATAAATATTGTGTTTTATCTTCGATGGTGTTAATAATATGTCCTTATATTTTTGCAACATCCTTTTTTATATTTTTAGGTTTTTCTTCCTCATCCTCTTCCTACTTTATAATTTTATGGAAATATGCCCTCTATTCATGCTATATTATTTGAAAGGTTTTTTCTATGGTTTTTATTTATTATCACACAATTTTCCAAATTTTCTCCCAGTCATATGTGTGTCTTAACAGTGTTTCTTCCATTTTAATTTTTGATAATTATTGTTTAGAAGTCGAGTCTTCCATAAATAAAAGCATTTTTATCTTATGCAATGCCTTAAAAAATCATGTATCCATGTCCAAAATGTTAAATTTATGAATAAATCATATTTAGGAGTGTTTTCATTGATTTCAAGGTCAATATGGATTTCATTGATGTCTAGGTTAATATGGATGTCATTGATGTCAAGGTACATTTGGTAAAGATGCATGGTGAATTGGTTGTGATAAGGAAGCCACGTGACAAGAGAGAATTTGAATGAAACATATTGTATATCTATTGAGATATAATTTTAAGGGAAATTGATGATTATTATAAGGTTTATGTCAAGTTTTAATACAATATAAGCATGTTTGTGTACCAGTTCTTGAGTAAAAGGTTCTTGGGAAGGCTTGGGCATAGGATGCCTAGTCTAGTGCATGAAAGATATAGTGGGTAAACTATATTAATTAAAATAATCATAAGAGTATTTTTTAAGACACTTTATCATGTATATGAAGTATTGGATCACTAAATATAGCTTTAAGATAAGTCTAATGGGGTAGAACTTACAATACTAACATGCAACTAGACTAGTTCTAGACTCTGCCTAACCTAATAAGGTGGCATGATATGTTTTCAAGGCATATAAAGGATGAAAAATAATGGCATAAAAATTTATAAGTTGATTAATAATTTTAGTGAGGTGGAGAGTGCCTATAAAATAGATAGAAGGTCCATTTCAAGGCCTAATGTGACTTACAAATCAAAAGCTTAGAGAGCAAAGAGAGAGATAGTGGACTAATGGGGTATCAATATAAGTTTCCAAGGTAATAATTAAAAAATGAGAATTAAAAAATTTATTTCATGTTGATTTATGTATGTTTACCAAATTTTAGGTCAAAATATGCAAGAAAAGGCATAAATGTGGTTTTTAGGTTTCTTGTGTGTATAGAATAAAGAATTCTCAACTTGAGAAGAACTTGCATGTAATAATTAAAACATGTAATATATAAATGAGAACATAATACATTTATGGTATATGGGTAAGGGTTATAGATCAACTTTTCAATAATTGGTTTATGGATTAAGGGCCTAAGCTTTATGAATGATCATTAAGACTATAAGATGGTTTTAACCCTCTCTAAAACCCTAACAATGGTCCGATATGGAAGATCTTGATGGAAATGTATAAAAATTTATTGTATGACATATTTTATGATTGTATCATGTAGTGGACTTTCCAAATTATCTCCAAGTGGCATTGGTTTGTTATGTGAGTGAGTGGACCCTACAAGAAAAACCTTGTTTCTCAAAAAATTTGGTATAGTAGGTAGGGTTGACTAATTCAAAGTTGATAAATAGATTTATGTTTAATATAAATAATTATATATTATGTACATGGTTATTTATGAGAAGGTTATAAATATTATATATGCTAAACCAGTCATTCAAGTTAACCTATCGCTAAAAGGCCTAGTGATGTAGACATTGAGAAAAACTAGGCAAAAGTGAGAATGGATTAGGGATGGATAAAAATTC
The DNA here is from genome assembly GCA_037957365.1 of Torreya grandis. Classification (NCBI taxonomy): domain Eukaryota; kingdom Viridiplantae; phylum Streptophyta; class Pinopsida; order Cupressales; family Taxaceae; genus Torreya; species Torreya grandis. Next base: position 1,952,652 of record JARHVA010001772.1, read on the forward strand.
ATTGGGTATTTTTTAAATACCTATAATAAATTTTAATATTGGTTATATGTTTTTGAGTTCAATGAAAATATTGAAAATGTTGCTCATAAGTTAATATGTCTAGTGCAGATGAGATAGTGAAGGTGTAAGGTTGTGAGATTTATCTGCAAGACAAATATTTTCACTTGGACATATTATATATATATATATATTTTAGAGTTACCTAATCATCTCATATAATCATACACATACATCATAATAATTTTAAAGTGCCTACACAATAGTTGAAACTCATTCTTGCCATGACTATGTTTGAAGGTAAAGTAACAAATCTGAGTAAGCTAGTGGGAGTGATGAGTTGGAGGCCCTATGCCCTTAGCTTAAGAATTAAATTCATATACTATTGTTTTTTAATACATTAATTTCATATAATTTATTTTAATAAGATTTTAAATTAGTGAAAGTGATTGAAATGGTAAATCCAAAATGGGTTAATTGGTTTAGATTTGATTGTGTATACTAAAGACAAAAGATTGGTCTACAAGACCAATACTTGGAATTTAAAATTGTAATATTTGTACTTGAGAGTGATATATAATTTTAAAATAATATATTTAAGATGATAGAGGTAATAGGAATTATTATTTTATATATTTAATTTCAAGTCTTCATGACTATTTTTTTAGACCAGTTGACAGTTTTGAGTGGGCTACTTGCAGAGAAGGGTTTGAGTCTTTATACCTTGAGTTATGAATTATAATTAACATGGTGATGAACCTAAGGTAATTTATTATATATATATATATATATTTATATATTTTCCATATTTTTTGGAAAATTTGTGTTTTTGGCTCACTTGTTCAAAACAAATTTTCTAAGTATACACAGGTGTAATATGAACTACTAATGATGTGCTCCAAGTAGTGGTTTATGATAAAAATGTTTTGGATCCTAGATGAACTTAGAATAGGTATATTTTTATGGAATATTATTTATTTATAATGTGTAATGTGTTTTTATTTTCTCCAAGAAGATCAAGGCGTAACATGTGCTAACAAGGCCTAATGGGATTAGTTCTCCATGAGACCTAAAAGAAAGATAAGACCTATTTGAGAAAGGTCAGATTTTAAAAGAATAAAATTAAATTTAATCCATGTATATGAATATTTATAAGATCCATTACATGTCCTACCTAAGAGGATAAGAGTTCTTGGTCAACTAAGAAGGATATGAAAAAGAAAAGTCTTATATATATACTAGGCATTTTTAGGCCTAATAAGAGGTGTAGAGTGAGAGAGTTTAAGTGAAGAGAAGAAGAATATGATTGTGTGAGATTAAAAAGGTGTTGAAACATATTTTAAAAATGATATTAATCAATAATATACATCCATAGGGTTTCATGAGTACTTTCATGATAGTTTGAAGCCATAAAAGGGCTAAATGAGTGAAGAAGATAAAGGATAGTTTTTTGCTTGTGTGAGAGGTAGATTTGAGTGTGATAGAGAAAAATATGAATATAATCATTTTTGATATGGAAACAAGATCAAGGTGGATATTATAAAAGTGTTGATTGAGTGGGTGCTTGATCAACAATGGGATTGTATCCTCCTAGCAAGTTGGTGCCTGCTAAAGTCAAGTTGGTACTTGATAAATTTAGGGGTTGGTGATCATTGTTGGGTTGATGGTCAAATAAATTTAGTTCATGGTATTATAGGACCATTTTTACAAGATTTTTCTTAGTGTATTTTATTCCCCTTGAATTTATCCCATAAATTTATTGCGTTCATGTGTTTTATGCTCTTGTGGATTGGTGTTTATGCTTCCTAAGATGTACATGCTTGTCTAAATGATCTATAATTACTTAAGAAAGATTGTTTAAAGTATTAAATACTAATTCACCCCCACCCTATCAATAGTTTTTATTCCAATATTTGGTATCAGAGCTAGGTCCTTTAAAGTAGGTCTAAAGGATGATCCAAGAAGCAAGGATGGATAGTTAGCAAACTCAAGGTGGTTTCTCTATAAGTAAGGATCCATTATTTAATGGATATAGATATTCCTTTTGGAAAGTCAAGATGAATATATTTTTGATGTCACAAGTTCATTATATTTGTAAATTATTTTTGGATGGCTATATTTCTCTTCCTATTCCATCAACTGATGCAACAGGTGCTAGTGAAAATAACTCCAAGGCAATGAATGTTATTATTTTTGGCCTATCAGAGGCAAATATTGTGAAAGTAATGAATTTTGAGTCTCCAAAAGAGGTATGGGATAAATTTAATACCATATATGAAGGTGATACAAAGGTAAATGTGGCCAAATTATAGACTCATAGAAGTTAGTTTGAAAGTCTAACAATGAATGAAGATGAAACCATTGTATCCTACCTATTGAAGGTTGACGAGGTTGTAAATATAATTAAAGGATTGGGAGAAGAAGTCAAAGAATCTACTATTGTTAAAAAAGTATTGAGATAACTAACTCTTAAGTTTGACTCTAATTTATCTGTATTAGAATAGATTCAAGATGTAGACAAGCTAGAGATAAATGGGTTTCATGGCATTTTGACTGCCTATGAGATGAGAACTAATGAAGGAAGACATCCCAAGAAGGAAGTAGCTTTCAAAGTTGAAAAGAAGTCAAAATCCAATAAATTCAAGGAGTATGAATTTTTAGATGTTGATGATGATCAAATAATAGCCATTCTTATAATAAAATTGATATTTGGATCTGGTAAGTACAAAGGTAAGTTACCGTTCAAATGTTTCAACTGTGGAAAGATTGGCCAATTTACATCCAAGTGTCCTAATAAGGATAAATTTGAGCATGATGAACATCATGAAGGTGAAAATAATACCTATAATCCTGATAAAAATAAGGAGTTCATAAAGTATAAAGGTAGAAAAGGAACTTTCAATAACAAGAAAAACTTATACACTAAGAAAGATAATCTTTCTGATGTAAGTGGCTCAAGTGAATCTGATAGTGATGATGGTAGTCATGAACCTGAACATGATAATAATGAAACCTTATTTATGTCCCTAGAATTAGACAATGATTGTTGCTCAAGTGGTAAGGTCATTATGATTAATATGGAATTAGATGAAAAAGTTGAAGTAGATCTTGAGGAAGAATTGGTAAGTGCATTAGAGGAATTAAAGTTACAAAATAAAAAGAATCACAAGCTAAGAGCACTAGTTAAGGAATATGAGGATAAGATTGGCTTGTTTGAGGAAAGAATGAGTAATGAAATCAAATGAAAAGTTATATAGGATCCTTTGTCATTAATGTCAAAGGGGGATAAATTCCAAGAAGGGAGTTTAATTAGCTTGGGGAGATGACATAAATTAGATAGAAGAATGTTTTTTTCCATAAATGATAAAAGGGGAGTTTATTGAGAAGTGTTTTCATTGATGTCAAGTTCAAGATGGAGGTCATTGATTTCAAGGCACATATGGTAAAGATGTATGGTGAAGTGGTATGTGACAAGGAAGCCATGTGAAAAGAGATAATTTGAAGGAAACCTATTGTATCTATGTTGAGATAAAATTTTGAGGAAACCTAATGATTATTTTGAGGTTGATGTTAAGGTTATGTACAAGGTAATCATGTTTTTGTACCATTTCTTGAGTACAAGGTTCTTGAGAAGGCTTGTGCATAGGATAGCTAGTCTGGTGCATGAACAAGCATGGTGGCTTAGTGAAATGAATGAACAAAGGCATAAGAGGATGTATGAGGACACTTGAGAATGTATATGAATCATTAGAGCACTTAGGAGAGCTTTAAGGTGAGCCTACTACAGTCGAACCTACAAGACTAGCATACAACTAGACTAATTCTAGACTCTATCTGACCTAATAAGGTTTAATGAGATGCTATCAAGGCCTATTAAGGATTAAAAACAATGGTATAACATTTTAAAAGTTGATTAAGAATGTTAGTGAGGTATATCTTTCTTGGATAATAGTTATAAGGTCTGTTTCAAGGCCTAATATGGCTTGTAGATCAAAAGCTTAGAGAGCAAAGAGAGAGATAGTGGCGTAATGGGGTATAAAGATCAATTTATAAGTAAATAATGGATAAATTATAATTTAATAAGGTATTTCATGTTTTTTAAGGTATTTTGACCAAGTTTGAGGTCAAAATATGCAAGAAAAGGCATGAAATGTGGTTTTTAGATTTCATGTGTGTACAAAATGAAGAATTCTCAACTTGAGAAGAAATTTCATGTACTCATTGGCACATGTAATATATTCATGTGAAAATAAGACATTAATGGTATATTTTTAAGTGTACTAGCTCAAATTTCCAAGTAATGGTTTCTAGATTAAGTGCCTAAGCTTTATGAATGATTGTTAAGACTGTAAGATGGTCTTAACCCTCTCTAAAACCCTAATAGTGATATGATATGGAAGATATTGATGGAAATGGATTATAATAAATTTTATGACCTATTTTTATGATTTTATCATGTATTTTATTCTCCTAGGTATCTCTAGGTGGCATTGGTTTATCATGTGAGTGAGTAGACCCTATAATAAAAGCCTTATTTCTTAGAAATTTGCTATAGTAGGTAGGGTTGACTGATTCAAAGTTGATAAATGGATGGATTTTTAATATTTAGACTCATATATTATTTCCATGGTGATTTATGATATTTTTTCAAACCTTATATGTGATAAACTAGTCCTACAAGTTGATCTAGTACTTTAAGGCCTAGTGATGCAAATAATGAGAAAAAGTAGGTAGAAGTGAGAATGAGATTATGGATGTGTTATCATGGATTAGGGATGGATAAAAAAGAATTATTTTGTTTTTAAATACCTATAATAAATTTTAATTTTGGTTATTTATTTTGGAGTTCAAT
>JARHVA010001772.1:1960000-1962500 GCA_037957365.1 Torreya grandis
TCTTGTTGCAGTAATGGTGGGTGTATCATTTATTGATTTCATTCTTATTTATTATTTTCAGAAAACTATCATTATCTATTGTAATTATTCATTGACCAACCATACTTTGGTAAATGTAGGTAGTTTATTATGTGAATCCCATTCTGTATGGTGAGCTCTCTTTTTTTAGTTTTTTAATACGGTGGTATTTCCATTTATGGGGTGTCTTTATTAAACAACATACTTTACACACTATGGTTTCTAGTTCACCATTTATGAATTCCTAAATTTCATCCTTTAAGAGTTTTTCTCCTCCTTTCTCTTTTACAATCATCTCTCCATCCTCATTATGTTTTGGGCATCCTCCATTTTTTTAATATTTTTTAGAGTATACACACCAACAAGGTTATCAAATTTGTTATCCTCATCTTCTGACCATAGTTCCTCTAACCATGTCACTTCCATTCCTACTTCTAATGTAAAATGGACTACTAACCCCTATTTCTCAAATGTAAGTTCTTCTTCTAAGTCTAGTAAGACATTACAGTACACAAACCATTATAGTTTTAAAAAAGTTGTATAATTGGTGTCATATATATCTATTACCTAGAAGTTTACCCTCTTATTTAGTCCCATAAAATCAAATTAAAAATTATGTAGGGTGCTAATGGGTGACCACAAATTACCATCAATGATGGTAATATCATATGTTGTTGTATGCAACTATGATTTCCCTAATAGTTACCATGTGCTTTGAATCAAGACATTTGTGTTTGTGCCAAGGTCTAATAGTGTTTTATTAATTTAATGGACATTTATTTTTATTTTATAATAATGGAAATATTTTTTCCATTTTCATTTTTTTTGAAAATATTTTTAGTTGGCTTGCTTTTTTTAGGTTTTTCTTCTTGTTGTACGTGATGTTCTCTTTGTTGTTTATTCCAATACTTATAGAGTTGAGTAAGTTTGGTTACTATGTATTGCTTCTCAACCAATTTAATTTATCTTTTTAAATATACAATTAATATTCATATTAAGTTGGTCCTTACCTTAATTTTTAGTTATTATTTTAATTCTTTTTTCAACAATCCTATTGTGCTCACTAATATTAAGTTTATCTCCTTCTGCATCTATGTTGGACTCTATACTATAACCAATGGCCACTTATTTTCTTTTACTTGTCTTCATGCCACTTCTAGTGGTTATTACTACTCATGATTGTAAAGTATCATGCATAATGTGGAGAGCCTTCTTCCATGATCATTCTATTTGATACTTTATAGTTTCTTGATAATGTCTAATAAGTTCAATCATGGTTACTCTCTGAGATGAACTAGATTTTTTTCTATTATTTTATATTCTTAATTTATATAGTGAATTTCATTTTACCACACTTTGATGTGGCCCTTTGATACTATTTATAAGTGTTTATCTCCTTTTCTAGGTGGATATTATTCCATTTCCTTAGTTTTTATTCCACCATTCTTGTAAAATTGTGTTAATTTTAGATAGGAAAATGAATAATGGGTTCCCTTTTGTGTTAAATCCCACACTCTATCTATGGATCTTCATCACAGTTCCTAGAAATATGGCCAATCTTTACACATTTATAACATGTTGGAGGGGTTATTTCATGATTATACCCCTCATTTTAATTTGATTATATCCTCTATCACCTTGTTAATTCCCCTACCATAGTATCCTCTTCTATAATCATCTTGGCCACCACCTTTGTAATCCCCTTGATGATTATTCTAGTACTAAGTTTGGGTATTTTGAATTATCATAGGAGTTTGGTATGTTTGGCCTAGGTGCGGTATGCTAGCATTTGTAATGCATAGCTATAGTTATGAAATTTACTGTATTGTTGCCTCCTTATAATAGTGTCATGTATATGCACAAGTGTATCTATAGTAGTAAAATTATGATTTTGGTGATTGAATGATTCACAGTTGGTGCAGTTCATTATCTAATTTGTAAGGGGTACAACTTCCATAATTAGGGATAAGTGTTGTGTATGTTGATAATAAACTATACATATTTTGCAGTATGTTATTTCACCATATATGGCTTGTTTATTCAGTGATGTTATTCCTCTTTGTGTTTTCACTAATATTATTAACACTATTATTTTTGCCATATCATTATGGGGAAATTTTATCCTAGAATGGCTCTTTTTGTAGTAAGTTTTACACTAAATTCTTGGTCACAGTAGTGTATGCTTATTGTGTGGTACCACAAAATCATCTCTCTTCATATGTATATGTCTAAATTATTCTAATTCCAATATTAATCTTTCCATAATATCTTTTAAAGAGGTATATATATCTCTTCTCTAGGATTGTGCTTCCAGTCTTGATGCCATTATAATGTTTATGCAAATGTATTAAAAATATTTCCATCCATGTTGGCACAAAGATAAGGAATTAAACTATATATAAACCATTATATCCTTTATTTTTCATTGAGAGGCTCCTTTAATCTTTGCACTATGGATTTAAACTATTGATCATAATCTATT
>JARHVA010001772.1:1972500-2005000 GCA_037957365.1 Torreya grandis
AAATTTTATTGAATAACCCTTTATCCAATATCTCTTGAACTTGTATTTTCACCTTTGCATTCTCTTTCGAAGTTAGCCTATGTTCCACTTTGTTTGGTGAAATCAAACCATGAATCAAATACATATAATGACTTATGTTTATCAATAGTGGTAATCCATTTGGTATATCATTGAACATAATCTCCTCAAAAGTACTCAATATCTCTTTTACTTCATGTGGAATTATATTTTATGATGGTGTGCCAACACACACACATATTTAACTAGTTATAAATTAACACATAACATGTTCTCTACTTCACCTCCATCAGAAATTATTTTGCTAAAATATTTGGAATCCTTTACACTTCTTTGCACTTATCCTTCAATAGATCCAGTGTACATGTTACTCCATCCTTACACAATTAATATATTTTTGTGTGATCATCATGTTATAAATTATGGTAAATATTCCAATGCATTCCAAGAAAAATATGACAAACATCCATATGAAATATGTCACATAAACCCTCATATTTATATATACCAATTTGCAAACCTATTAGACATTTTTAATTTACTAAAACTTGATGTCGATTCAACAAATATGAAACCTTATATACATTTGGATACAAAATTATATTTATAAAAAATATATCCACCATTTTATATGAAAAAAAGTTATATGCTTTGTCATTATCAATAATCAATTTTCAACACTTACCTCCAGACTTGCAAATAGTTCTGAACAAATTATTTTTATATATAATAATATTCTCCTCTTTCATGGGTTTAAATAATTATCTCATCATCATGATATCTTCTCCATTTTATAAATCATCTATGTTATGAATAAACACAAGAGTTCCATCATCTTCTTGTGTGACATGCACACTCACATTAGTTCTTATATTCCATTAAATATGAACCTATGGACACTCAAATTATTTATGGATAGTCCCACCACATTTGAAACATGTATCAAGGAATCCATAAAGTACATCTTATCAATATAATTTTCTACCTCTGAAATTTAATCTACCTCCTCAATATAGTTCTTCTTTCACTTTATAATAATAGCCTTTACTACTTCCTCCTCATTGTCCACTTCCATGTGTGAATATTAATTTTCTTTACATTTCTCTTTTCTATTTTCATGATAACATTTATTCCTCCTTTTATGCACACTAATACACTTTTTCACTAGATTGTAGTCTGATCATATCAAATTCATTTTTAATATTCATGCATAATCCATTTACATACCTTGAGATATTTTTAACATCATCTTAGATATACCCAACTATGAAGGTAAATATATAATACTCTTCAAATTAATATTTTACACTCATTGCCCTATATCACAATGTGTGCAACTAAATCTTCTCACTTCATTTAACATCATTAATACTAATATTAGTCGACACTAATCATATCTAATATAATTTATTCCCTTGTATCTAATATCCCCCTTTACTAACCTTATTCTATCCCACTTCTTCATTAATCCTCATAAATCCCCTTTATCCCATCCTAATCTATCTTATCTATTATTTGGGAATTTTAGATTCCCATGACCCACCTATCCACCTACACTAACCTACTCCTAGGATATCCTACACCCTTAGTCGCTAATCATCGACATAATCCCTATGTAATCCCATATATAAGATTAATTAATCCCTAAGAGGATTCTATAATTAGAGAATTATAGAATCCTCTCTATTCTCACCCTTTCTCTTTAGAAGCCTGTAAATCCAGAGGCTTTAAAGGAATTTTTAATTCCTTTTAATTCTCCTTCCTTCCTCTATTTAAATATACCCATCCCTCCATGGAAGCTAACTTGAATTATCATGCCATATCCATGTTAAAGGAGAAATCAAGAGATGAATCCATCATCAAAATCCTTGATCATGCCATCATAATGTCAAAATTTTGAGGCTAAGGTAATCTATATCTAATCATCTTGTATTTTATCCATATAATATTGGTTTAGAGTAATTAGATTTAGGATTAGAGTGCATATTTGAATGTTCATTTAGCTATTTGCATTTGATATTAATGGCTCTAGATCATAACTAAGTAGTTTGACATTTTGGATTGTTAAATTATATTATTTAATCTATTATGCTCAAATTTTCTATGCAAGTCTGATTGGACAAAAAAAGTGTCATATTTTGAATAAATTTGCACACACAAGGGAAATTCATGGTATCATTATATAAGTTGTGACATTGCAATGACAGTTTTGCCTTAAGAGTTGTAATTTTGCACTAATCATCTAATTTAACTATTAATAGTCTTGTTTTGGTAGGTTTTTACTCATCTACCATACCACAACTTCATGAATCATGATATTACCTTGGTAGTCACAATTTTACATGCTAAATCAATGATTTTGTGTCTAATGTTTTTTGAATATAATAGGTTTCTGACTATTAGTAAAATTATGAATTCATGACTCATGATATCATATTGTGAATCACAATGTTGAATACCAAGTCATGATATTGTAATTTTGTCCAAATATGATAAAATTTGTGTTTTGACACCTTATCTATAGGTTTAATCTTGTAATTTTTTATTTTTTAGGAGATCAGTAATCATGGTCAACAAGAAAGAGGCAAGGCAAGGAGGTCACTTGAAGTCAAAACAAACATAATCCTTAACCTTTTTCCTACCTTCCACAAAACTACAAATCACTAAGTCACTATCTTGTTCTGAGAATCAGGTATGGCATCCACATTAGTGATATTTTAATTTTTCCATTTTGAAACTAATTCTATCTGCTAGTTTGTTATCTTTAAATTCTATAGGACAGACTTAGGATAAAATATAATTGAATACACTTTCTATTCTTTAGATTGTTTTGGATTTTGGTTCATTTTTATAAATATCTTAATAAAAATTTGATACATCATAATAATTTTAAATCCATCATAGTCATCTATAAATATTTCATAGGAATTTAAGCATCTAGGTTAATCTAATTGTCTAAACAATTGTATTTTGGTTAAAAATATAAAATTTTAAAGTATTGAATCTTCCTACAATACTGCTAATATAGAAGTCATGATATCACCTTGTGAGTCATGGTTTTTCACTAACAATTATAGTTTTGCATAACCACTGTGGTTTACTATCTGTGGAAAAATCATAAATTAAAAATCATGATCTTGTATTGGTAGTTGTGATATTATAATATGAAGTTGTGATTTTTCACTAATTTTTGCCTTCAAAATTATCCTTTGTAAGTGCATTTTCAAAGTCATTTTTAGTGAATTTTGGGTCATTTTGGGCCTCTTATAAGGCCCAAATTACATTTGGAATTAGGGGCTCTACCCCTCGACCCCACCTTTTACCATGACAAGGAGTGCACCTAAAGCACTGCCCTTAGACCTCACAAGGGGCTCTACCCCTTGACCCCATTGGGGGATGCCACCCCCATACCCCTGCCTCATGGTCTACTTACCCAAAGGAATTATAGGGCAAAAACAAGATTTTTTTAGAGGTTTTTTGTAAGGCCTATTAAGACTAACATTTTTTTTCTTGTAGGGGTAAATTTTGACTTGCTAACATCTTCTCTTGAAAGTCATATTTTTGGTCTAACATCATTTGTCTTGTAGGTTACACCTCAATATCTTCAATCAAAACTAATAATAGCTTGTCTCATAGGCTTCCTCTTTAAAAATGCCAATCAAACTACTAATGATTTTATTGCAATCCACCTATCAAAGACCCTTTTTATATTTTTGAAAATCATTTTTTAAAATCATTTTTATCTTATATCTTGTATACATATATTTAATCATTTTGTCTTGTATATTCTTACATCTCATATATATTTTAGATCTTAAATAATTAGTTAATTAATCTTGTTGATCTACTTTTATGTCACTAGAGGGATATGGTGGTGTATGCACTCCTCCTTGTGATGATTCCTAGAAGATCAAAATCCACCAATAAACCCTCCCCATTTTTATTTTTAGGTTTTGATGATGTGGGTTTCATCACCATGTACTAGACTAAAAATCCATGTTTTGGTAGAGTATAAATATCAAGTGAGTTGTCATTAGGCACTAAATCAAAATTTACCATAAGGGTTATGTGGAATGAGTGACATTTAAGCTCTAATATGTAAAATGGTTAGATATCATCCTATACAAACTTGGGCCCCATCCTACCTTCACATATCTTGAGGACTCCCCTATACACCTTATGCAAACCTAGTTTAATAACTTTTAGTCATAATAAGCATTTTATTGTTGGAGGTAGAATCAACTCCTAATAAGTCATTAAGTGTAGATGAGGTTGAGAGGGTTTTATCAGTTCCATAATGAGTCACCAACCTACAACCTCACTCATGAAGCCATTAGATGGTATGAGTGTTGAGTTACACACCCTTGAGTTTACTATTCATAGGTTTGTGGTCTACTTTCTTGGGTGTGTGTCATGCTAGATCCATTCTATTTGTGAGAAAGTCAAAATTTCACCAAAACATATACACACCTATCTAGGTTCTTTACACATATCATTATGTATATCCTTGCTTCATTATTCTATCATTTTGTATATCTTTTTAACATCATCCCATTGTATATATTATCTTTTATACATCATTTTACATGTCTCATACTATCTCCCATCACCACCTTATCTTAATCCCCTCCTAATCTAACTATATCCACCCATCATTAATCATTCCCCCATCACCTACATATCTTAATCACATATTGTCATCCACATCTTGTCTTAATTCCACTATATCCATAATCAATCATTTGTTTCAACCTTGCATTTGCCTAGTCACTTCATCCCCCATCTATTCTAACCTCATTTTATCTTATCCTAGTTGGATTTTTAGGTCACACCCATGTCCAAACCATCCATGTCTCATTTCACATTACCCCCTATCATTTCATCATCACCTACATATACTTGTCCTTATTTTAATCCCATTATATTTATCACCTTCATCACATAATCTTATCCCATCCTATCTTGAAAAAATTAGTCCAAAGCTTGAGATGGTCCTCTTTTTACCCATCCATATCATCCTATCATGCTAGTCCACTATCACTCATCATTTGGTTAGATCTCATACCTAGTCAGTATCCTTCTAACATCTTATAACTTTATTATTTTCAATCTAGCATCCAATCATCATTAATCTAGCCTTTATCATCCAGTCATCTTGCCCATTCATAACTAGCACCCATCCAACCATTATTATACTATTTTGAATCAAGGCACCCATCAAATCTCTAATCTTTTTACTAGATTAGAAAACTATGCATCATTGATAAATCTCTAGAACTTATTATACTATCAGTCTAAAATATGATCCTAGTCCTACACCATCTCAATCACATTTTATCCATCTCATCCTCATCATTACCTATCGTAATAGCTTGGTCATTTAGAGATAATTTGTTTAAGAACCCATATCTAATCCTTAGTGTACCTCCACATCAGACACCTTTATCACCTATCTTTTATCATCCATCCCCATGGATTTAGACTTAGTTCTTATAGACAAATACATCTTGGCAAATAGGGATGAAGTCCTTTTATGAGTGTTAGAAATGGGTGCTCACATACCTTCTAAACTTGATCTTATTTAGACTAAACCAACATCCAGCATCCATCCACAACCCCCTAGTTCATTAATATCTATCTTTGAATTTAGTAGTGTAGTCACCCTAATCAATAGATACATCACAACTAATAAAGAAAAATTCTTCTTATGAATATTGGATATGGGTGCTTACCTTCACAATGATGTTGATCCCAAAATCCTAAGGTCATCTCCCAAGTAAGTCCCTCATTAAATCTCATCCCCATCCCGTTTCCTTCCACCATCCACTAGTCCTCATCCTAGTCATGGCCTTCCTTGTTCATATTTTTCCTTGTTTGATAAGTATCTTGATGAAAACCCAAAAATAGTCTTCTTGTGACTCCTTGAGATGGGTTTCTAATTTATCTAAGGCCTTGACCCCATTCAAATAACCTTACCTCTAGTTCATACCCACCCACATTCAAATCCTCCATCTACTAGTAATACTCCATCATAAACCCCTTACTCTACTAGCATATGGAATCCTATCCTAGCCACCCCATCCACCTAGACATATCAACAACCATCTAATCTAAATTCCAATACTTCAACATTTAAGTCACAAAGTAAATTGGGTCCTTATACTCCACTTATTATGTCTTTGGAAGCCTTTTTATAACAACTTGTCACCACTAACATGATGGTCTATCCACTAACATAATGGTCTATTCTCTAACATGATGGTCTATCCACCCATATGACATCTTTATCCCACTAATCCTAAGCCATTTGGGTATAAAGATAATCAATATTGTGCATACAATAAAACTTGGGGGAATACCATTAACCAATGTTGAAATTTCTAAGATTATGTTCAAGACCTCATCAACTATGGTGAAATAGAAATTGAGGATTAACCAGATGTATCCATATCCTTGGGAGAATAAGAAGAAGAGTGTCAAGATTCCATTCCTGATCATGATCAAGCCCTTCCTTTTTCAAGCCAAGTCCAAGGCACTACATCCATATTCTATGGTCCCCCCATATTTGACAAGTCCTCCATCAAAGACAAGTCTATTCCCCATGAACTTAGTCCTCATATTTCCTTCCATGGACCTATCTTTATTGAATTAATTATCCCTCTATCATCCCCCTCATCCTCCATATCAAAAACCCCATGTTGAGAGGTTAATTACAAACAAAAAATCTTCTAATAGAAACATCATGTCATCAAAATCAACATTAGAGTCAATGCACATCTTATCTACATTAGGGTCATGTTTGGTACTAGTATTTGAATCAAATTCCTCATAAAAATATCATCCCTCATAAATATTGTAGCAAATGATGACTATGCCTACCCTTTTGAAGATACCTCCAATTTGGATACTAATCAATCACCAGGCATATATTTTGATTAGGATGATGAAATCATAATAGAGTTATTATATGTTTTATTTATTAAAGATAGTCAAAAAAGATCTGATCCTACCTTAGACATGTGTCCTATAAAAAGTCTTAGTGATTTTTTAAGATTATTAAGGAAACTTTCTCCAAAATTGAAGCTAGGGATCCTCATGACATTTATGAGGACTATGTTGCCCATTATCCCCTTAATCCATCACATAAAATTAATCATCCACCTCACCTCCATTATCTCTATATCCCACTCTATGAAGGGAATGAACAATAACATGCATTATTGGATTCCCCTTTGCATTCAACATCATGTGCCACAAATATAACAGTCCATGACCAGATTCCAAAATTCATAAATCATGATCAAATCATATTTGATCCCATTAATAAAATCCAAGATAAGTCTTATAATTGGCCAAGTCATAAAAAATCATCCCCTAGTATAGATATCCTTGAAATACTAAGGGACCATCAAAATCATTTAACCATCTAAAATTAAATCTCCTCTAGTGAAGTCCACAATTAGGCATCAGGGGGTAGTAAATATCAAATCCAATCAGAAAATAAATTCAAAAGTAATAACCATATGGTTGACCATCCTCTTAATGTTTGTATCAAACAATAAATAAATTAAAAGGTCTTGGATCCCTTATTCTCATGGCACCAATCTAAAATATCCCCTCCACCATATCCAATAGTGTATATAAATTTTGAACCCCATTCTCACTTCTCATTTCATCATATTGACTATCCTGATCAATTTCCTAATTCACATCCTATATCCTGTTATCACAATCCAAACATACTTCCATCCATACCATATCTCAAATTCCTAGGCAACATTTTCCATTGTAAGGGTTGCAAAGACACCTAGTTAAAATGTTTGAGGACATTAACTCATGAATAAACTAAAATACAATAAGTCATTAATACATTCATAAGTATTTACATGATCTTAACATCATATATCTCTAGAACAGGTGTTGGTTGAAGATCTAGATGGTATTGACTATCTTGCATCTTGCCTTTCTTCAATAAATCAAGATGCCATCCAAAAATAAAAAAAGTTAAAAAAAGAGGGTAAAAAGTGAAATAAAAAATCATTTTTCTAATGGTAAAAACCACTCTAATATCACCTTGGGTAAGTACCATGATGAAAATAAGTTACTGACATCATGGTATAATAACCTATTATCCACATAGTACCTCAACACTTGTAGGAAAAATCCATTCATATAGCCATCACACCCATCCCTTGCCAATCCCATACACATTGAATCCTATTGTGTTGATCATTCCTTTTTAGTATCGGTATGGATAAAGATGAGGAAGATGTCTTGATAAATATTTTGGAATCATCTTGGCATATCCTCCAATGGACACTCAGGGAACTAAACATCTGGTTCCTTCATTATGTGGTCATTAACATTCCTTAATCCTTTCTTATTTGATCATCATCCCATTTTCCACATCACCCTCATCCTTTTTATTGTCCTATTCATCATTCCATCCATCTTCATATTGGTTTCTAGTCTTGGATTCCCTTTGCTAGTAACCCCATTTGTATAGTGTACATACATATTTCCAAAATCCCTAAATGTTGAAATATTATAAAAATCATAAAATTTGAAAAATATAAAAATAGTTCATTATGTCTTGTCTTGTGCCTAAACTCTTGTTGCATCCATATTCATGCCTTTCATCTCTCACCATCACATTATCCATCCTCCTATTCTTAACTAGGGGAAAATCTAGTCTAGATTGAGCTAGCATTGATGAAGTCTCACTTTCACCTACTTAGTCTTACATCTCTCATATCAATATCAAAATCCTTATCTTGATCTTAATCCAAGTCCATATATCCAAATCCTCATCCAAGTGCCTCATCTAGTTAAAAATCTATATCCACATTCATATTCCTCATTAAATCCAAGTCTATCCTAATTCCACACATCATCATTATCATAACCAACTTAGTCCACCCCATCATATAATCACTCATCCCATCACTAGAAAATACATTGTACCACTGCATGTAGATATTGTGTGTCTTATCTATTTTTTTTTGGCTTGTTTGCATGCCTTTTATCATATAAATATTTGCTTGTTATTATCTTTTGAATCTATGTTTAAACATGTATCCTTTTGCCTATTAGTCAATAAATTAGGATGTTATGATGTGACCATAGCAATAATAATGATTTTGGTGCCCTCAATGATGTAGAGTTTTCTATTTGCCTGCACATTTTGGCACAACTTCCCCTTGGTCATACTTATATCATTGGGCATACTACCAAGTTTCATATCTATTGGATTGCTTAAAATATGATGAGCCTTATTATAGTTATGCTGCCTTGATCATATACTCATTATCCTTATCCAATTATTAATTTGATCATCCTAACCCATTATTCTAAGATCTAAACAAGCCTTTATCTATCATCTCTCTAGTCATCAACATCTAACATCTTATCTCCAAAATCATTTATTTTAATTTAACCCACATCTTCTATCTACTCACTAACATGTATAACATAAATCATCATCATCATCATCATCTTGTCTCTCTCACCATTTGTCATTTAGTCAAAACTACATTGGCTTGAGGTCTTTGTAGACTATGTAGGCATCACTTGGCCACTTCTTAATGCCCAAGGATAGTTCAACCACTCTCACCCCTCTCCTCATCATTCATAATCACATCAATCTTACCCATCATCATATTTTCATATTACATCAGTCATAATACTTAAGCTATAATATCAATCATTCTATTGATCAATCTCCATCCCTGTAATCATCTCCTTAATCTTTTCATGAATCACCCACACCCATCAATTTGGCCCAATAACATCACTACATCTATACTTTCTTCTATATCACTGATTGGTCAATTAATCATTTAAATTTTATGGTTTACTCCCTTGATTAGGTTATGACATGAACTCTAACATTATCATCATATTATGGCTCATTGAGTTTATTGGGTGAATATTTTGTCAATCAGATAATTGATGAGCAAAATAGGTCTCTTCAACCAAAACATAGGGAAATTGGTTGGCCAGATGTGTAGGTTTACTACATCAAAAGGGGACAAATCTCTCCTCTCATCAAGGGGACGTCCCCATAAATATGTAAGAGCTATATACTATATATAAGCAAAAAATAACACTCAGGGGTAGGATAAACCATCCATATCTCTTTTTTTAGAGATGATGTTAATAAACAGAGGAGAAAATCTTGGTGAAAATGCTGAAGGCACTTCTCTTCTTTCAGAAGTGATCTTGCCAGAAATAGTGGGAATTATTTTAGGTAGTGACAAGTAATCAGTAACCAAAAGTGACTAACCAACAGACTGAGATGTAGCACAAAGTCTCCACCCCAACTGCCCAAGAGTGAGATACGAAGGACAATGAGGGCATAAATTAGTCCCAAGGTCCTTTACATAGAAATAGAATATGAAGGATAATGAGGGCACAAAATCATCCCAAGATCTTTTACACAAGAATAAAAAGAAAACACACTAAAGGCAGTTGTGGGGGCACAAAGTCTCTCCATAGTTGGCTTCAGGACACCTTTCTAATTATTTTCACTAATTATACTTATTCAATTAAATGGAAAAAATGTATTAAGGAAATAGACATAAGAACAATTTCCCCAACAATCAAGCTATTCCAGCACAAAGTTTGAAAATTCACTTGTTTTCTTATTCAAATAATGAAATATGATCAATAATCTGAGCTCAAAGTCTCAATAATGCCTTTCAATTTGGGTAGAGTTTTGTTTTTGATAACAGAGAGAGATCTCATTTAAAATAATAAGAGAGAGTCCAATATGTAGTGCTCCAAAAATAATTGGGTGCTTTGTTTCACAAAATTGGCTTACAATGCATTCAATGCCTTTCATGCATTTTAAATTTTGTCCATGGGATATGCTAGAATCGAGCATCAATTTTTAATATCGGCCACCTGATGTGTGCATAGCTGTTTGCTCTACTCAATGTAGAAAAATAGGCCATGCCATTGAATGTTCATGCTCTCTGATGTCCACCTGGTGGACTACTTTACCTTCTATAAATTTATCCCATACATAGATATTTATGATATTTCTCCATTAGTCCCCCTTTTCTTGCTATATTTCATCCTTATCTATGTGATTTGAGCCCTCAAGCTATCTCTTTGGCCGGTCGCTGAATTTGTTCACAGGGTTTGTGCTTAATCCTATAAGGATCAACATTTATTTCATTGTCATAAATTTGACATGTTCAGGTTCATCATTGTTTGAAAGCTAATAGCTAGTTGGTTGCCCTAAATTTGACAGCTGTGGGCCCATCATCCTCCTTAGCAATTCCTTCATGTCTTTCCCATTTGCTCTGGTCGCTTTCCACTAATCTCAACAAGTGACACATGGCGTGTTCCACTGTGAAATAGGTGAGGACACATGGTAGCATCCACTTAACTTATAGAGGCTTTAGACCCATTTTAAGAGTCCTATGGAAGATGAGACATGGAAAATTTTTCCAAGCTCCTAGAAACATTGTAGAAACATTAGGACTCATTTGGACTTCACACAGACATAGACACTTGTCGCACTCTGCTTGACCTTAGTACCTCACCTAGGGCCCACCACAATCCTTATGAAACAAAAGGAAGAAATTATGGATGTTAATATGTGGTAGATTCTATTGAGTTATAATGGAATATGTGGCATGTTCCATAGCTTTTAAACTTATTATAAACTATGTCTCGATAGATGAAACTTGTCAGCTTTTGCTTCAACTTTATAAGGGACACATGGCAGCTTCCATTGCACTTTGAGGTTTGATCTTTCCCAGAGGGAACTTGCCCTTTGGGGTCTTGAGAGATGGTCCACTTTCCTTGGTGAGAGCCTCTCACAAGGGTACCTACCCTTCAGGCAGTCTTGGGATGGCCTTTGGGCTTTAATTTTCTCGGTGAGCTTTAGCTCCTTCAACAAACTTTTGCCACTCTTTTCCTTTAGACAAAAAGTCTAAAGGAATTCCTTCAGGCAATTTGTCTGAAGGAAATATTCCTTTGTTTTGCCTTAGTTGATTTTCCACTGGGTTCTTTCTTTTAGGCTTTCTTCCCAAGTGAATTCCTTCAAACATTTTGTCTGAAGGAAATGGTCCTTAACAACTTTGTCATGGGAACTTTTTGAAAGAATTCCCTATGTCTACCTTTGCTCACTACCCTCTGCAAGGGCACTTGGATTGGTTCATTTCCCTCTACAAGGCATTTGGCTTGGTTCATTGCCCTCTACAAGGGCATTTAGGTTGGTTCATCACCCTTTGCAAGGGCATTTGGCTTGGTTCATTGCCCTCCATAAGGGCACTTTTTCCTTTGGGTTTAGGGTAGCCCCTTGAACTTGTTGATTGAACTGACCGATTAAACCAACTTTGGTTCAATGGTTAAATGGTTCAATCAATTCAATATCTTTATTAAGTGTTTTGAAGCTATTGAACCTTAAAGCGGTTAAACTTTGAACCTTTACTGAAGTGCTTAACTCTTGCCAATGACGTTGAACCTTTGAACCCATTGAATCCATTAAACCAAATGGTTCAAGGTTTAATGGTTCAATGGTTCAATCCTTGCTTAGAAGCATCCGATGGACATTTTTGATTGAACCAAGTCATTGAACCAACCTTGAAATTGCCTAAGTGTTGAGAGCTTGTTTCTTTCTTGTAGAGTCTATAGATTGGAATCTATAAATTCCATAGAAATGAGTTCATAGAACTGGTGGAGTCCACAGAAATGAGTCCATAGATTTGAGCCTACAGAGTCCATAGAACTGAGTCCATAGAACTTAGCCTGCAGAGTCTATAGATTAAAGCTTGTAAAGTCTGTAAAAATTTGAAAAGCTTGAATAATGAAGAATTTGAATGCTCAGAATAATTTTTAAAAAGAGAAGAGAGGATTTTGGTCTGTTGAACCAGAATAGTTCATATGTTGTCTCAAAAATGAGCTGACATTTTTAGGGACAACAACTGGCTCCAGTTGGGTAACTTCCTTTAGTTGAAAACTTGGAACAACTGAGGGGAGTAGAAACCATAATCTTCAGTGCCTTGAAGTATGCCATTGGGCCATAAAGTCATGCTACCAAAAATAAATGTGACAAAAATAAAAATGAAAGCACAAAAATAGAACTAAATACTATACAAATATACATATGTATAAGCTGATCTTATCTGATACTTCATGGATTGAAGTGCTTCAGATGTTGCCCACTATGAGGCAATGAAAAGGGTGTAATATCTTGATATTTCAATAGAAAACTATTATCACCATTTAGATAATAGATAATAAATGGGTCTCTCTAAATATAATCAAACTTCCCACACATCCCCTTTGGTTCTCTTCTCTTGTCCCATAGCAGGACTTGATCTCCAACCTGGAAGTTACAATTTTTTGCCTTTTGGTTGAATATCTTCTTCACTAGACTTTGATGGGAAAAAATTTGGTCTACCACCATAGTTCACTACTCATCCAGCTCAATTAGGTACATAATCCTCTTATCAATGGAGCTTTCATATGTCTGATCTTTAATTACCTTAGTCAATTTTAATTCTGGCAATTCCACGGTGATTGGTATCTCAACATTGAGCCCATAAATAAGTTGGAAAGGAGACATACCAATTGCCCTTTTGGTGTAATTCTATCTATCCACAAAGCATCAACCAATGCTTTATGCCATGTCCTTTGGTTGTCATCCATCAGCTTCTTGATGATAGTCATCAGGTTTTGTTTACTTGATTCAGCTTGTCCATTCCCTTGTGGAAAGTAATCAAAAGAGTGGGAGAGGGTGATCCCATAGTAAAAATAGAACTGAGTAATCTCTTGTGAAGTGAAACAAGCTACATTGTCTGTGACAATCTTGGTTGGGACCCCAAACCTGGAAACGATATTCTCCTTGAGGAAATTGCACACTACTTCTTAAGTAGCATGTTTGGTTGGGATAGCTTCCACCCACTTGGTAAAGTAGTCTATGGCTGTGAGGACATAATCATGTCTAACACTTGAAAATAGGTTTATGGCTCTAATAAAATCAATTCCCCATTTCTATAATGGTTCCTTTATGACCACTATTTTGAGAGGCAGGGTAGCTAACTTAGGTCTCCCAACAAATTATTGGCACAATTCACATTTTCTTACCTACTTATATGCATCTTGGAAAAGAGTTGGCCAATAATACCTGGCTCATAGAATTTTATGGGCAGTCATAAGAGTAGAAAAATGTCCTCCATAGGCCAAATTATGGAAGGACTTCAAAAGTTGGCTTTGCTGCTCCTTGTCCACACAATGAAGGAACACTCCATCAAGGCTCCTCTTATACAGGTCATTGTCCCAAAGGAAAAAATTGGCAGCTTTTAGTTTAATAGTCCTCCTTTCTTTATGAGACATGTGGGTAGGACACTCACCATAGGTAAGGAAATGAGGAATACTTGAATACCACTAATTTGTGGTGGAGACAAAGAGGACTGTCAATGTGTCTTGCAACTCTACTTCTTCATGCTCTGTTTCTTCTAGTTTGTTATCAACAATTAATTGGCATAGGCCTTTTCCCCATATCAGCTTTGTTGGCTTGATGACTAGATCAAACTCCTAGATCTTTGCAATCCAATTTCCTCTTTTCATTCAAAAATCTAGCTAAGTTAGTATGGATTTGACCATGGTATCAGGAACCAAGGCAGTAGTGTGAGAATTCAAGATGTAGAAGCAGAAATGCTTGACTACTTTCACCACTGCATAAGCATGCTTCTCCATGTTTGAGTACTTTAGCTCATGAGCTTTGAGAGGGAAACTCATGAAGGATATGGGAAATTCCACACCTTATTCATTTTGTTGAACTAGAATTGTTGAAAGTGTGTGCTTGAAAGCATAATTGTACATCATGAAATCCTTGGTATAATATGGACAAACCAAAATTGGGGCATGGGCAATAGCAATATTGATATCTTCAAATGTTGACTTGCCTTCTTCAGTCTAGCTGAAGGTGGCCTTTCCTTTCATCATGTTCACAATGTGTCGAGTCTTCTCAACAAACTCAGGGATGAACCTTCATAATAAATTCACCTTTTTGAAGAAAGAGTGAACAACAGTCTTACTTGTGGGTAGGGTAAGTTCTTGGATAGACTTGACTCTATCTGAGTCAATATATATGCCTCCTTTAGACACAATGTGTCTGAGAAGTTTCCCCTCTGTTACTCCAAAAATAGACTTCTTGGGGTTGAGAGAAATGCCATTTTGGTGGCAGCATTCTAGCACTTATTGCAAATGACGTACATGTTCAGAGTGATGCTTGGAAAAGATGGTCAAGTCATCAAGGTATACCACAATGAAATTACCTATTTCCTCTTTAAAATCAAGGTCCATTGCTCTTTGGAAAGTGGCACCAACATTTATTAGGCCAAATGGCATTCTTTTATAAGCAAAGGTGCCCCAAGTGTGGTGAAGGTAGTCTTGTGTTGGTCTGCTTCACCAACTTTAACTTGATTGTATCTTGAGAAACTATCTAACATTGATAACATCTCTGAGTGGGTCACTATATGAAGTACTTGATCCATGATGGGAAAATGATAGTTATCCTTTTAAGATGATTGATTCAGATTCTTAAAATCCACATAGATGTAAATTTCACCATTCTTCTTCCTCACAAGGATTATGTTGGCAATCCATGTGGAATGATGGATTGGAAAAATTATCCTAGCATTCAACATTTTCTGTATCTCAAAAAGAATAGTACCTAATATCTTTGGATTATACTACCAGGATTTCTTCTTGTAAGGCATGGAACCATCCTTGAAAGGAATTTCATGGTGAATTTTCTCAGGCCTGAGTGACTTCATATCATCATAAGAGTATGCCAAAACATCCATGTAATGGCAAAGCTGGTCAGTAAATTTGAGTGTCTCTTTTGGAGTACAACACTTCCCAATGTTCACCATCTTGGAATTTTCCTTGGTACCCAAATTTATCTGATCAAACCCTTGGGAAGAGCTTGAATCCATTTATTGCTATTTGATGAACCTGTCGTGCTTATCAAAAATTTTCTCAAGAGAAACCAGTCCTTTGGGAATTTTATTCCCTTTTAACTGTAGGAATTCTTTACCTATGTCTGAATTCATTTTAGAAGCTGATTCAAGTTTCTAGAGCTTACTGCCTTCGAAGTGAAGCTGTTCAAAGCTATCTTTTTATTCTAGAAAGGTGATGATTTAGTTGTCACTATTGAAAACTTGCCAATGATTGGCATTATTGGGCACACTTGGTCTAAAGATCAATTCAATAGTGTACATGTTTCCTTTGAAGTCTAGATGAGGAACTAAGAGGGTTACTGAAATAGCCAGTGCATCAGCTCAATCATTGAATTCCCTGGGTATGGTAGAGATGATGAAAGCATCAAAGCTTTCAATTTGATCCTAGACTAGATTGTAGTAATGGCATAATCTCTTATTTTTGGTTTGATACAGGTTCTTTACCTGATAAACCACTAGTTTAACATCTTATTTGGCATGAAGGAGTTTGATGCCTTTATCTCGAGTAGCCTTTAATCTAAGAAATAGAGATTTGTATTCAGCTATTTTATTGGTGTTTCTAAACTACAACTTGTATGAAGAAGTAAAAATATCTCCTTGAGGAGATACCAACACAATCCCAGCCCTTGAGCTGGTAGAAGAATTACTGCCATCAAATTCCAAGATCCAAACATCATCAAAAATTGATCTTTCCTTAGATTTCTCCTTGCTTGGAAGGGGAAATTCTTCTATGTTTGCACTGTGCTCTCTCACATATTCTATTGTTCCATCTAAACCAATTTTTGGACTGTCATTTTTAGAGGTTTCATTAGCTAAAACATGAGTATCCTTTGTGGTTAAGAAATAATTACCCATGTCTAAAGATTCAAATAGAATTTGAGCTTCAGGGGTTGATGTCTAAGTGACAACATATTTTGATTCCTTTTCAAGAAGTAGCCTCTACATGATGCCTTTGATAGGGATCCTTGCTTCAGATAGGTCCATGCTCAACTCGCCACCAACATCCTTACAAAAAAAATTCCCTATAAAAATGTTGTATGAGGTTGGGATGTCAGCCAACAAGACTATCATCTTGATTCTTTTGTCTAGGAATACTTCAAATGCAAATTGGGCATCCTTGATTTATCCTAGAAAAGGTAATTGTTTGTTCTCCATGGAGAAACATCTCCCAAAGGTTTTGGCTAGCATGAGTCCAAGAGATTCTACCACCTTGGCAAGCATAATGTTATCAGATGCACCTGAGTCTATGATGCAATTGCTTAGTTTGTGACCATTTATCAATAGGGAAACATAAAAAGGCTCTACTTTCCTAGGGAAAGTAGGAGTAATGACAAAATTGTTTGGGATGGGCATGTTCCTTGGGGGATCATGGGTTACCTTCCTAATCTCTTGTCTTGCAGGGATAGCTTTATTCTTCACACACTCCACTAACCTGTTCAACTACTCGAGATTAGATTACAAGAATTCAAATTCAAACATTTGAATTTTGGTCTTCTTGACATTGTCAATTATGTCAAATGACTAAAATGGACTAGAAATAGAGGAAGGCAGTTCATCTTTCTAGTTTTTAGGAGGGGTGGTACTGGTCTATGGAATTGAAGTTGAAGATGGAGGAATGCTTGATGTACTTACCTTTTTATTACTCACTGGGTCCTTTGGCTAGAAAGATAGACAAGTTCCTCATTTGGAAATTGAAATTGTAGGCTGAGAACTTTCCCCTATTTTTTTTATTAGCTTGTTAGGGTGACTGGTTTTGGGACTGGGTGAATACAGCATATGATCCATCAAATGCTTCACCTTTACCTCTGGGTTCATCTTGATAATTCAGGAAACCAATGCTAGAGTTGCCAACTAATTATTTGTAGGCTTCTGTAAGAAGATCAACATCATTTTATTGGTTCAAGTTAGGCTGGAAAGAGAAATCAGATTCTATTTCAAGATATCCAGCTACTGAATTGGTTGGGAGTGCTTTAATGGCAAGTTTCTCCTGTAAGGGAGGAAGATGATTTGGCTACCCTTGATTTTTGGTAGCATTGCCTTGGTATGACTAATTGGGTAATGTCCTTCTTAGCATATCTCTATATAAAGGAGCTAAAGATAACCCTTGTGCCATTTGCTTCTTGAGAGCTAGCAACTCATTTACCAGCTTCTACACCATTGGATCAGTGGTACTTGTAGATGGATATTCAAAAGATGAAGAAGATTTACCTTTGTTAGGATCTCTCCTTATCCTTCCTACCAAGATAAGGTCGTCTTCCACCTCAGTGGCCAAATATTGAGTTGTAATAAGGTCTATTTGGCTAGCATGTCTTAGCAAAAAACTTACTTCAAGTAGCTGAGAGTTGATGAAAAAACATTTGAGATTCTCAGGTGTAGGTTGAGTAATTATAGGAATTCTATTCCTCATCTTGTCTAACTTGGCTATGAAATCCCTCATTGGTTCATGATGCTCCTTCTTCATTTGTGTAAGTTGAGCCAATAGGGCATGCACATCTTTTATAGGCTTGAATCTAGCTTCAAATTTGGCTTTGAAAGTGTTCCAGTCAGTCACAATTTGGGCCTACAGATGATAGAACCAGTCTGCAATAGCACCTTGTAAAGTTTCCATGAATAGTCTGACTACTACATCCTCATACTCCACACCTATTACACCACAAGATATGCTAAAGGTTGTAATATGTTCATCAAGATGAACCTTCCTATCACCATAGAACTTGGGGAAAATTTTCCTTGAACTACATGGTAGCTCATGTAGAGGTGGAGTTAAATTGAGTGGGCTAAAAGAGTTATCCCAAGGGCCTTGAACTACCATTGTATGACTATGGAAAGGTGGAATAACAAATCTCAGAGGGGCAAGTATTGACAAAGCTTTATTAATAGTGGAAATAGATGCTTTTCTCAGTAATGGAGACTTGACTTTAGTAGGAGGAAAGCTCTTGGTTCATTGGAGGTGAGATGGTGAAGGAAATAAATCAAAATTATTTTGTTGTACCAACTCAAATACAGGGTCAAAAATACCTTTAGCCCTTTGGCTTCGTGTATACCATGAAGTTGCCAGATTATAGAACAAAAATGGGAAGAACTAGCTCTACTTTAGCTTAAAGCTTGAGGTTTCAAATTGTGTGTTCTATCTTAGTTGGCATGGAGGTGGAGGAAGATGGTAAGGCTATAATGATAATGGGTAAGACACAGAATGGAGTCACCAGAGTTTATAATGGATAAGGGCAGGGACTACTTCAATCTAAAACTTGAGGCTTCAGATTACATGTAAATTTTTAGCAAAATAAATGGATAAGGATATAAAGATAATGGGTAAGACACAGGTGATGTTTCAATTTGAAGCTTGAGGCTCCAAATTATACAAAATTACTATGTCCCCAGTGGAGTTTCCAAAAATTGTTGCACAAAGTTGGGAGGAAAAATTAACAATGGGAAAGCACTTGAGTAGCTCATTCTATCCTAATTGGCATGGGGGTGAAGAGATATGGTAAGGCTATAATGATAATGGGTAAGACACAGAATGGAGTTGCCAGAGTCTATAATGGATAAAGACAGGGACTACTTCAATCTAAAACTTGAGGCTTCAGATTGTACGTAAATCCCCAGCAGAGTTGCAAAAAACTATTGGGTGTATATTTTGTCAATCAACTAACTGATGAGAAAAATAGGTCTCTTCAACCATATCATAGGGAAATTGGTTGGCCAGATGTTCAAGTTTACTACATCAAAAGGGGACAAATCTCTCCTCTCATCAAGGGGAGGTTCCCTATAAATATGCAGGAGCTATATACTATATATAAGTAGAAAATAACACTCAGGGGTAGGATAAACCATCCATCTCTCTTTTTTTAGAGATGATGTTAATAAACAAAGGATAAAATATTAGTGAAAATGATAAAGGCACTTCTCTTCTTTCAGAAGTGATCTTGCAGGAAACAACAGGAATTCTTTTAGGTAGTGACAAGTAACCAGTAACCAAAAGTGACTAACCAGTAGACTGAGATGTAGCACAAAGTCTCCACCTCAAATTCCCAAGAGTGAGCTATGAAGGACAATGAGGGCACAAAGTCATCCCAAGGTCCTTTACATAGAAATAGAATATGAAAGATAATGAGGGCACAAAGTCATCCCAAGATCCTTTACACAAGAATAGAAAGAAAACACACTAAAGGCAATTATGGGGACACAAAGTCTCTCCACAATTGGCTTTAGGACACCTTTCTGATTATTTTCACTAATTCTACTTATTTAATTAAATGGACAAAAAAATGTATTAAGAAAACAAACATAAGAATAATTTCCCTAACAACCAAGCTATTCCAGCACAAAGTTTGAAAATTCACTTGTTTTCTTATTCAAATAATGAAATATGATCAACAATCTGAGCTCAAAGTCTCAGTAATGCCTTTCAATTTGGGTAGAGTTTTGTTTTTGATAATAGAGAGAGATCGCATTTAAAACAATAAGAGAGAGTCCAATATATAGTGCTTCAAAAAGACTTGGGCACTTTGTTTCACAAAAATGGCTTACGATGCATTCAATGCCTTTAATGCATTTTAAATTCTATCCATGGGCTATGCTGAAATTGAGCATCAGTTTTTAATATGGGCTACCTGATGTGTTTCTTGATGTGTGCATAGATGTTCACTCTACTCAATGCAAAAAAAAAAGGCCGCACCATTGAATATTTGTGCTCTCTGATGTCCACCTGGTGGATTGCTTTACCTTCTAGAAATATATCCCATGCACATATATTTTTGATCTTTCTCCATCATTCCCCCTTTCTTTACTATATTTTGTCCTTATCTATGTGATTTGAGCCCTTGGGTTATCTCTTTGGCTGGTCACTGAATTTGTTCACAAGGTCTGTGCTTAAGCCTGTAAGGATCAACAATTATTTCATTGTCACAAATTTGACATGTTTAGGTCTATCATTATTTGAAAGCCAATGGCTAGTTGGTTGCCCTAAATTTGATGACTACAGTCCCATCATCTTCCTTAGCAATTCCTTCATGTCTTTCTCATTTGCTCTAGCTACTTTTCATTGATCTTAACAAGTGACACGTGGCATGTTTCATTGTATAATAGGTGAGGACACGTGGCACCATCCGCTTAACTTATAAAGGCGTTAGACCCATTTTGAGAGTTTTTCAAAAGATAACACATGGTAGATTTCACTAAGCTTTTAGAAACATTATAGAAACATTAGGACTCATTTGGAATTCACACAAACACAAACACTTGTCGCAATCCACTTAACCTTAGTACCTCACCTAGGGCCCACCACAATCCTTACAAAACAAAAGGAAGAAACTATGGATTTTGACATGTGGTGACTTCCATTGAGTTATAATAGAACAAGTGGCATGTTCTGTAGCTTTTAAACTTATTAGAAACTATCTCGATAGATGACACTTCGCAGCTTCCGCTTTAACTTTATAAGGGACACATGACAGCTTCCGCTACACTTTGAGGTTTGATCTTTCCCAAAGGGAACTTTCCCTTCAAGGTCTTGAGAAATGGTCCACTTTCCTTGGTGAGAGCCTCTTGTAAGGGTACCTATCCTCCAGGTGGTCTTGGGATGGCCTTCAGGCTTTAATTTTCTTGGTGGGATTTTACTCCTTCAGTGGACTTTTTCCACTCTTTTCCTTTAGACAAAAAGTCTGAAGGAATTCCTTTAGATAATTTATTCAAAGGAAATCTTCCTTTTTTTTGCCTTCGTCGATTTTCCACTGGTTCTTGCTTTCAGGCTTTCTTCTCGGGTCAATTCCTTCAGACATTTTGTCTAAAGGAAATGGTCCTTAACAACTTTTCCATGGGAACTTTTTTGAAGGAATTCCTTGTGTCTGTCTTTGCTCGTTTCCCTTTGCAAGGGCACTTGGCTTGGTTCATTTCCCTCCAAAAGGGCATTTGGCTTGGTTCATTGCCCTCTGCAAGGGCATTTAGCTTGGTTCATCACCCTCTGCAAGGGCATTTGGCTTGGTTCATCACCCTCCACAAGGGCACTTTTTCCTTTGGCTTTAGGGTAGCCCCTTGAACCGAATAATTGAACCAACCTTTTTTCAATGGTTTAATGGTTCAATTAGTTCAATCTCTTTATTAAGTGTTTTGAAGCTGTTGAACCTTAAAGCAATTAAACTTTAAACCTTTGCTGAAGCGCTTAACTCTTGTCTATGACATTGAACCTTTGAATCCATTAAACCCGTTGAACCAAAATGGTTCAAGGTTAAATGGTTCAATGGTTCAATCCTTGCTTAGAAGCTTTCCAATGGACATTTTTGATTAAACCAAGTCATTGAACCAACCTTGAAATTGCCTAAGTGTTGAGAGCTTATTTCTTTCTAGTAAAGTCCGTAGATTTCAATCTATAGAGTCCATAGAAATGAGTTCGTAGAATTAGCAAAGTCCATAGAAATGAGTCCATATATTTGAGCCTACAAAGTTTTTAGAATTGAGTTTGTATAAATGAGTTTGTAGAACTTAGCCTATAGAGTCCATAGATTCAAGCCTAAAGAGTCTGTAGAAATCTGAAAAAGCTTGAATAATGAAGAATTTGAATGCTTAGAACAATTTTTAAAAAGGGAAGAAAGGATTTTGGTCTATTGAACTAGAATAGTTCATATGTTTTCTTAGAAATGAGTTGACATTTTTAGGGACAATAGAGTTGATGCAATGTAGTCTTATGATCACCCAATCCTATCATTTCTTATATTTAATCATATCACTTGACTTTAGATTTGAGCTACACCATAATTAATATTATAAAATCATCATCTTATCCTAGCATACATATTTCCCTTACATACATTCTTGCTTGTGATATTTTGAAATATTTTAGCCTTTTAATCCTATCATCATCATGTTATGGTTAATTCCTCTTTGGGATGTGTTGGTGATTTAAAATTTTTGGGAATATTAGTTTATTATTCCTAATTTAGTTAAAGGGTTTGAGTAGTAAAATCAATAAATAAATATGAAATATTTAAGATATTAATTTGAGTAAATTAGATTGTAATTTTGACCTTTCTAAAAATAGTGATAAGAGGGAGAAAATAAGACTTAGCTAGAAACTAGTAAATCTGACTAAGAAAGAGGTTAGAATTCACTATGAAAGATTAGGAGACTATCACAAACTAAGATTTGACCTTCATTTTATGATTGGATAGGAGAAATAAAAGTGGATAGGAGTGGCACTGGCATTATATTCTACCTCTTCCACTATTGTCTTGAAGATCTAAGCTTTCTAGGTTTTATTCACCAGGTCTATGTGACCCTATCCATGAAATTTTCATAGATTAAAGTTAGTAGAGATCCTTATAGATAAAATTATCTATTTAAACCCTATATTCGATTATTATTTGACCAATTATGAGAAGGGGGGTTAGTGTGTGTAATATTCACTAAACGTGTATCCACACCCCTTGTGTGGGCATGCTACCTACATACCAATACTCTGAAGAGGGATCAAGCCATATGTAGTTCTCCCACTTAATTTGATTTATGAAACTAAGTGTATGAATATGCAAAAATGATAAACTATATGTACGTAAGGTGGATAGATACTAGTGTAAGGATTTGAATAAGCTTGTAAGTATATTGACTAGTTGTATGTAGAGAATAGAGAAGATTGTTTGAGTAGTCTTATTTGTATTCTTGCTTGCTTAGTGATATTTTCCAACCCTTTCCAAATGATCTTTGAATAGGATTTTATAAGGATTCATTGGTCATTATTTGAATGTACTCACATTATGCTGACAAGGATAAGGATGGGGAAATGAAATAAATTAACCATTGGGGCTAGAAATGGACTTAGACAAGAATGTTGAAAGTCAATAGGAGTGGCACTAACATTATAGTCCTAGTGTGGTGTTATTGTCCTGAGTAGATGGGACCTACGAGATGGATCTATCATGGAAAGATGAGTCTATCTCAATTTGGATCAAGTCTAGAAGGATATGGATGACTAGGAATCAGTGAAAAGATGCCTATGAGGGTTGTGAGAGAAAGCAAGAGGAACCTAAGGGTTGGGTGTCATTATCCATGCCCAATTTATCAATTTTTATATTTTATATGACTAAATTTCCCCCCTCTTTATTTTAGTTATGTAACAAATTAAAATACTAGGATAAAGGAAAAATAGAAATTGTATCTAAAATTACTTTCAAAGGGTGAAGCTCACGAGGCTATGTGATGTTGGTTGTATGTAGAGAGAGCATGCTATGAAGTGAAAATCTACAAGAAAAACAAAAAGTAGATATGTTCTTACTAGATATGTTATATCTAAAATAATAATGTACAAAGATGGGTAAGAGAGAGAGGAAGAGAAAGGAACAAATACACCTCACTGGGTATGCAAACAAATATAAAACCTATTGTGATGCTAATTGATGTTAGATGTGTGTGATACCAATAATAATATTATAAACAGAGTTGAGTGCTCAATTCCTTGGAAGTGGCTCAAGAATGCAAAGGCTATCCATTTAGATCCATCATCAGCCACTAAGTAAAGCTATTTGATCATGCATGTGTTGATCGATGTTTGGACTATGTGTCCAATCCCTCTGAATAGGTGGCTCAAGAATACAAAGACTAATACTCCTTTGGCTCCATTATTTCCTGAACTGATACTAGTATGAAATGTGTGTCATATGAGATGGATCATAAATCCCATTAATGTATTATGATATAAATTTTTTGGTGTAGATAGCCACATATATTATATAAACTAGGCCACTCTTGGCCACTCTGAAAAGGTGGATATTAGGCTTGTATGAAAGCCACTCCAAAACTAGTGCACTCCGATGATATGAAAGCCATTCTAAAATGTGGAGGTTAAGCTTGTATGAAAGCCACTCTAAAATGATGCCAACCACATATAGATGGAATAAGGCATGCAACTACTAATAATTCTTGGTTAATGATGAATTGAAAAGAAAAGAAAAGAAATGTGCTACATACATTGCCCCTAATCACTGGTATCTAAAACATGGATTCTTATCTAAACGTTATACCAACCACCATATCTAAAAACATAAGTGATAGATATCATGCCATGCATAATGCCTCCTATATCTGGATTATTTGAGCAAAAGTGTACTAAAAACTCTTGATTCTTAACTAGTCTAACTATGCAAAATTGTAGTTGAATCTACTTTTTTGCCTACTTCTAGAAAGTCTAGTTTTTTTACTATTTAAGCATGAGCATCAAAAATGGATAGTAGTAGCATTGTCACTATATTCCAATATTAGTTCTATTATCTTGGGCCAAATTTGGTAAATCTTTTGACATTTTCACCATCTGTCTGATTTATTGTAACTATTTTGATGTCTAGTTGTTATTCTAAATGTTGTTATTTTGACCATTAGGAGCTTTGATATTTGTGAAAAAACCCTTGTTTATTACCTCCACTTCTAAGGGTAGGAATGAAGACCCTATAATGACTTCCCTCAGAAGAAATATCCATAAAAGTGTGTTATGTTACAAAGATACATGATGTAGCAATGATAATCAACAATATATCTCAAGATATAGCATGTTTTGTAATGAGACATTGTTAGATCGATAGGGGTATGCCTAGATAGATATTACAATGTAATATCATGTGTAATGTATTGAAATAGAATTGGAAGTTTTATTAGTGGTTAGTTATTAGTTGTTATGGAGGGATGGAGCATGATGTCCATCATGGAATCCAAGAAAGTAAGATAATGCATGATGTGAATCATGGCATTGAAAACAATAAAAAAAGAAATCAAATAATAAGCACACAAGGCAAGAAGAAATAAGCATACAAGGGTGGCCAAGGGGACAATAAAATAAGGGACATGGGCACATGTCACTCAAACTAGAAAGTAATCATATAAGGCATGTTCAAATGCTTCATACAAATACAATTGAAGCAAACATGGTTGGTGTGAAATACATAATCACATAAAAGAGTACAAATAAAGGACATTGGAAAATGTCCTAAGGCACACACATTAATAGAAGTAAAGGACATTGGAATATGCCCTAAAACACATATAGGAGATAAATCAGGAATTGAGGAATGCAAAAAAACTAGCTACGCTAAGCAAGAAAGTAAAGCATAAAAATACTATAAATACAATCACTTTTAACTAATCAAAGTAAGAAGGAAAGTATTCAAGACATGATAGTACAAGACTAAGTATATGTTAAGAAATACACAATTGTTATATACTAGTGAGATTTTGATATGGTAATCTATGTAAGCTAGTGAATAATGTAGATCATCATGATAACTTGAGTGTGTGGTTTAAGGATGACATAACTTGGATGGTGTAGTCATGTATAATATGCCCCTAGTGGGTATGTATATTGATGTATGTCTCTAATGTAGAAGTAAGATACCCCCTTAATGGGTAGAATGAAGAAATCAAGGAGTTAGATGCCACTGCACACACTCAAACAAGATCAAGTGAAGCATGGCAATGTAGACAAATTAGAAAACAATAACATAGAATAACAAATGTAAGTCTAGCATGATAGTAAAAATGTAAAGTATGGATGATGCATATAATTGAAATGTTTTTGGATTTTGAATTTTTTTTATTGTTTTTAGTATTTTTTATATAAGATATGTATAATCAATCATGAGGAGACTATGTAAAATAAATATTGAGAAACTATGTACAAGTAAGCAAAAAAATAAACTCTATATAAGTAAGGTTTAGAAGAGATGATACTAACTAATGAGTCTCATGGGAGAGTCCCTATCATGATGTCATGTATCAAACAAAGGAATTATCCATGATTATGATGTATGAGGAAATGCCTGTGAATATGACTTTGAATATTTGGATTCATTGTTGGTATCTTAGAAATCATAATAACTTGTATTGTTCCAATCATCATTATCATCTTGATCTTGAACCAATAGAATTCTAGTGTTGAATTTTATTGTATTTGGATATTTTCCTTTGATAAATTATGTCTTTGAATGATTTTCCTTAGGATGTTCAATAAATCCCAAACCTTGGTGAGCAACATTATCAACTGCTAGAATAGGAGTCATGATGCCTTGAGTATGTTTGCCTAATTATTGACCTTGAAAATACAACTATTATAGATATTTTGACCAAACCCATGCTGATTTGAAATTTGAGCCTCATTTTGGAGAAGCAAATTTGTATCTATTTCATGATTTACCTATGCTTGTGGTACTATTTCTTGCTCTAGTTTTGTTTTTTGATCTTTTTGTTGTTCTGAGTTATACTTTGGTAACCATTTTTGTATTGTTTCTAAATTTGACCCTTCATGAATGTGTTCATGTGTCATTGTGGATTTCTTGATTGAT
Organism: Torreya grandis; assembly: GCA_037957365.1. Classification (NCBI taxonomy): domain Eukaryota; kingdom Viridiplantae; phylum Streptophyta; class Pinopsida; order Cupressales; family Taxaceae; genus Torreya; species Torreya grandis. The sequence continues at coordinate 1,999,820 of JARHVA010001772.1, forward strand.
TTACCTTATATAGGATCCTTATTTGCAATTATCTATTGTATATGTTTTTTTAATACCAAACATGAATCTATGTGATGCCCATGCATTCTATGATACGCATTATAATATTTGGATCTTCTCACTGGATGTAGTTTGATCAACTTAGATTTAATCATTTCCCTTGGTATCTCATTTGAACTCTTATTTAATATTTGAATGATTTTTGAATCACTAGTTGTAGAGTTACTTTGTTGTGATTTCTTGTTTTGATATGTAGGATTTCTTGCAACTAATTGACTAGGTAAAGGTATGTATACATGAATGTCACTAGGGTGCCTTTGATGCTTTTGTATAATCTAATTTTCAAATGTTATGATCTTTTTGTGTAATAAATAATTATGTGTTTTTAAATCTGAAATTAACTTGTTCATACTATTGATTTGATCCCTTAGAGTCTTACAAGTGCAAACCTTAGTTACTTCTAATTGAACATGTAAGCACATATGTTGAAGAGGATTTCAAGAAGCTATAGACTAAATGTATGCATTAGGAACAATAGTATATGCTGCCTCAAATTTTGGAGGGGTGATATCATGGACCTATTTATAGGGAAATTAGTGATCACCCTCTTGGGGGAGAGGAGGAGAATTCTTGTACATAAGATATGACATTGAAACTTGACAGGTGGTTGTTAGCTTATGTCTAGTAGTGATAGGTAAATACTCAAAAGTAGCCAATGATTTATATGAATCTAGGGAGAAATCATGAGTGTGAAATTAAATTCATGAAATTGGAGTTATAAGTTTTATATAAATATATTTATAAAGAGTATTCCACATGAGAGATAACAAGCAAGGGATAGAGAGCACGGAGTTTTGTATTAATGCATAAAGAACTTTGACTTGTGATATGGTATTTATAATATGTTTAGCAAGATATACTTGAAAATTATTCCACATGAGATGTAAAAATTTTGGGATAGAGAGAAAAAAATTGTGAATTAATGCATAAATAAATTTGACATGTGCTATGACATAACTAATGTATTTAGCATGATAAACTTTAAAAAAATTCCATATGAGCAACATAAAGCAAGGGATAGAAAGCATGAATTTTTTCATGAATGCATAATAAAATTTGGCATGTGTTATGACATTTATAATGTGTTTATCATGATAAACTTGAAAAAAATTCCATATGAGAGATAGAAAGCAAGATATGAGACCTTGCATTAAGACAAATAAACTTTGCTTTGAAGGAGAGGTATATTACTATGTTGAACAATGATTTTCTTAATATAATCCCATATTATGAAAATTAGGCATGAAAAGCAAAGAATGAAGCTTTGTATTATCATATGGTAAACTTCATCATTCATGTACATGATAGGACCAAGTATGGTCTCATTATTATTTGCTAAAAATGCAAGAAATAATTGAAAATAAGTGAGATCCATTTTTGAAATCTGATTTTAGGTGTAAGGTGATACCTCAAGAAGAAATGGGACATATTACATCAAAATAGGGTTTTAAAAATGATTATTTTGAAAATTAATATAAAATTTTGAAATTTAAAGTGAATTTTTGAGTTAGATTTGCAAGCAAAAAATCAAAAATTTATTAGAAAATTTGTGAATTAAAGAGACCTAGTAGATGCAACTAGTGTTTTGAAAAATAAATATTTTTGAAAATTACTATTTAATTTTGAAATTTTAGGCGAATTTCTTATTTTAATATGTTAGTATAAAATTAGAAAATTATTTAAAAATTACTGGGAAAATATTAGTACTTAGTATGGGTAACTAGGGTTTGAAAGAAAATTATTTTTAAATTACTACAAAATTTTAAAATTTAATGCTAATTTTTTATTTTATTATGAAAGTAAAAAATTATAAAATTATAGGAAAAATTAGTAATAAATTTACCCTAGGTTTCTAGGTTTTTTATGTGCAAACGAAGTAAGTCAAGTTCACCAAATAATTTAACAATTTTGGGAATATTGGTTTATTATTCCTAATTTAGTTAAAATGTCTGAGTAGTAAAATTAATAAATAAGTATAAAATAATTAAGATACTTATTTTTTAAAATTATATTTCAATTTTTACCTTTCTAAAAATAGTGATATGAGGGATAAAATAAGACTTAGCCAGAAACTAGTTGATCTGACTAAGACAGAGGTTAGAATTCACTATGTAGGACTAGGACACTATCACAAACTGAGATCTAACCTTCATTTTGTGATTGGATAGGAGTGAAAAAAATTTATAGGAGTGGCATCAAAATTGTATTCCACCTTTTCCACTATTGTCCTAAAGATCTGAGCTTTTTGGGTTCTATTCGCGAAGTCTGTGTGACCCTGCTAGTGAAGTTTCAATAGCTAAAAGTCAGTAGAGCTCCTTATAGATCAGATTATCTCTTAAAAACCTATATTCCATTATACTTTAACCAATTTTTATAAGGGGGGATAGTGTTTGTAATATTCAATGAACATGTATCCACACCCCTTGTGTGATCACGTTGCTTATATACCAATACTCTGAAGATAGATCAAGCCATATATAGTTCTCCCACTTGATGTGCTTTATGTAACTGAGTGTATGAATATGAAAAAATACTAAACTAGATGTACTTAAGGTGGCTAGGGACTGGTGTAAGGATTTGAATAAGCTTGTAAGTATATTGGTTGGCTATATGTAGAGAATAGGGAAGATTGCTCAAGTAGTCTTGCTTGTATTCTTGCTTGCTTAGTGATATTTTCCAACCCTTTCCAAATGATCTTTGAATAGAATTTTATAGGGATCTATTGGTCATGGGTTGAATGTACTCAAATTAGGCTGACAAGGAGAAGGATGAGGAACCAAAAAAAACTAACTATTAGAGCCAAAAATAGACTTAGACAAGAGCACCAAAAGTGGACAGGAGTGGCACCAGTGTTATAGACCTAGTGTGATGCTATTATCCTAAGTAGATGGGACCTAGGGGGATGGATCTATCATGGAAAGATGAGTTTGGCTTAGCTGGGATCAATTTTAGAAGGCTAAAAATTATTGGGAATCAGTGAAAAGATGCCTATGAGGATCGTGAGAGTAATTAAGATGGACCTAAGGGTTGGGTGTCATTAGCCATGCTAAAGTTACCAATTTTTGCATTTTATATGACTACAATTGACAACCACAAAAAATTCATATTTATTCCTTGTGCATGTGTCTTTTCTAGAGGCATCATCGATTTTCATCTCATTTCTCAAGTCAAATTCATCTTCTTCATCTTATATCTCAAACCTTGTATCCCATCTCCTCATCTATCCATCACATCCCACCCCTCATTTCCTCTTTCAAGTGGCCATCTATCTCATGCTTCCTCACATGTCCCTCGAGGGGGGTATCATATCCACTAACTTTATTTACTAACATTCATCCATGAAATGGTTTTTATTTGAAATAACATTACTCCTTCCACTTCACTCCACTCACAATGCCCTTTCAAAGAGTGGTAAAATGTATGCACATAAATCCACTCATTTTATTTAGTATCAATAATACTAGTATTAATCATCACTAATCCCATATAATATAATTTATCCCCACTAATTCATCCCTTTGTATCTAATATCCCCCTTTACTAACCTTATTCTATCCCACTTCTTAATTAATCCTCATAAATATCTATTACCCCATCCTAATCTATCTTATCTAGTATTTGAAAATTTTAAATTTTCATGACCCACCTACCCACCTACACTAACCTACTCCTAGGCTGTCCTACACCCCTAGTCACTAATCATCCACCTAATCCCTATCTAATCCTCAAGAGGATTCTAGAATTATATGATTTTAGACTCCTCTCTATTCTCACCCTTCCTCTCTAAAAGCCTCTAAATCTAGAGGATTACAAGGAATTTTTAATTCCTTTTAATTTTCCCTCCTATTTAAATCTAGCGATCCCTCCATATAATCTAACTTAAATTTTCATGTCATATCCATGCTAAAGGAGTAATCAAGAGAGGAATCCATCATTAACATCCTTGACCATGCCATCATAATGTTAAAATTTAGAGCCTAATTTAATCTATATCCAATCCTCTTGTCTCTTATCCATTTAATCTTGGTTTATATAAATTAAATTTAGGATTAAAGTGCATATTTGAATGTCCATTCATCTATTTACATTTAATCTTAATGGCTCTGGATCTTACCTATGTAGTTTGACATTTTGGGTTGTTAAATTGCATAATTTAATCCATTGTGCTCAAATTTCCTAATAAACACAAGTTTTGAAGATTCTTGACAAACTAAAATTATAGTCCATAAGAATGAATTTATCCTTTAGCTTTGGTATGAATATGTTCTAAGTCTTAATCTTATCTTTTTCTTTGCACAATTTTTTATCTTGAACATGATCCTACCATAAGCATGCATGACATGAAAATTTTCACCAATGAACTTGATGTGCTTGGGTCTTACATAATTTCATACTCAAAGAATTTCTCTAACTCAATGACCTATCCAATTATCCCTTAAGTACTTAAAATTATAGAATAACTTATGGGGTTCAACTTTGGTTTACTTATTTAAATATTGTAATACCTCATAAGAATCAATATCATGGTTCATAAAAATATTTTGCATCCTAATATTTAGGAACTTACTCTACAAAATTAGTATCACTCTCATCATCTACCACTAAAACACCTCATCATTGTGTTATCTCCATATCCTACAATTAAGCCTACATATATCTTGTTAAAACCACCAAATATGTATGTTTATGTTCTCTAGCCATTCCTTCCATTATATGTCCTAATCCTATTCTATGTGACTTTTCCTTAGAATATATTTCTATTCTACATATTCCCCCTAAAATATTGTTGGAAGATGTCTTTAGATAATTTCTACCCACATAGGCAAATGCAGTAAGCAACAATTTTGAGATTTGATCAGAGTTTTAATGATTAAACTCGATTAATTTGATTCAATAACTTGAAGGATATCTATACACATATTAGTTCCTAGAAATAAAAACTATCAAATATATCTCCAACTAACTAAATCTTAACAAATACCATAAATTTCTAACTCAATCCTAAATATATGTGTTGTTTTTACAACTAAAAAACACATTAAAAATAATATTAACTAAATGATATGATGTGGTAATTAATATTTCCAAAATATCCCCCTAGTTTGAACATAGGGTGAGGAG
>JARHVA010001772.1:2010000-2055000 GCA_037957365.1 Torreya grandis
ACCATCAAAAGAACCATAATTAGAACAACAATCAGGAATATAATTCTAATGTAATTGATTTATATGCTTCCTTGTTTGCTTATAATGTGAATGAATGGATTTTAGATAGAGGTACATTACACCATATTAATTGATTATATAAAATTTTATCTAATACTAGAGATATTTATAAAAATATCTATTTAGGAGATAATTCATTTTTAGAAGTAATTAAACAAGGAAAGACAAAATTTGTAAATATTGTTATTAATGATATTTTTTATGTACCTAATCTTAAAAAGAATTTGTTATATTGTTCTCAACTTAAAAATGATAAATTAATTGTAAATTTTCTTAAAGGTAATTGGTCCATTTAAAAAAAATATGGTTCTTTGATTGATGAAGGCATTCAAAAGAATGGTTTATACATTTTTTCTACTTATACATATGTCTTTCATCACATAGTAAGAATGAATCTTAATTATGGTATGAAATATTAGGACATGTTAAATTTATAATTTTACATGATATTATTTTCATAATATTATTGTTAGTCTTCCTTCTGTCTCCTCTCAGCATGAAACTTGTGAAGGCTACTTACTAGCATAACCCCACTTTTGACATAGTTATAGTTAGTGTTGGTGACAATGTGATAAGCCGGATTTGCTTGCCTTGGATGATTGTTGATTTAGATAAGATACTTTGATGGTTATGACCATATCTACTTGATAATTTTAGATGGTATATGAGGGATTATTACTAACATTTTACTTGTTATGATTGATAATTTATTTCATATGTTGTCTTATTTTGGAGGTTATATTCTACTATTTTGATTATTGATTATGGGTGGTACATTAGTGAAATTTATGATATGATTAATTTATGCATGTAACTTTTAAATATGTTTTTTTATATCATATTTCATTATTATGTGATATTTTATACTCAAGTTGATGTTATTGATTTCAGTTCTTTTGTTGTAGGGATAGGATGATGAGCTAGATCAGTGGATTTTGAAAAGTAGGATAATGATGAGTGGTCAACGAACGATCAGTGAAAATGATTTTTAAAAAATCCACTAGTATATTTTTCTATTTTGTGAGTTGCTTTCTACCCACATTGCTTAGTCCTATTTGTTGTTTTCCATATTTATTTATGTTATTTTATGTGTGTACATGACTTAAACTTGGTCTGGTTATTATGTTTGGTTGTGTTAGTTGATCATTCCTTTCTTGTTGTATTTATTTTATAACATGCATAGTTATGTCTTGTGTGTTTTATTTTTTGTCCTTATTGTCTCAATTTAATCCTCAGGAATCACAAGCTCTTCATGCCTTCAAGGCAATCTTGAATGAATCAGATGTCAATCTGAGATCATGGGTGAATGGCATTGACTGTAGCACTCATTTTAAAATGTTATCCACCACAATGTATCATATATATATATATATGTATATATATATATATATATATGTATATATATATATATATATGTATATATATATATATATATATTTATATATATATATATATCTATATGTATGTATGTATATACACATACATATATAATATATAGTATATAATATATATATATACATACACACACACACACATGAACATATATACATTCATATATATGTATGTACACATACATATGTATATAGACATATGTTATGTATGCATATGTATGTATGTATGTACACATACATATGTATATAGGCATATGTATTATCTCTCTCTCTCTCTCTCTCTCTCTCTCTCTCTCTCTCTCTCTCTCTCTCTCTCTCTCTCTCTCTCTCTCTCTCTCTCTTTCTCTCTCTCTCTGTGTGTGTGTGTGTGTGTGTGTGTGTGTGTGTTTAGTATATACACATACATATATAATATATAATATATATATGTATATATACATTATGTATGTACACACACACATATGAACATACATTCATACATACATGCATATATATGTATGTATTTAAGTGGGGATTAGTTTTAATTTATAGTTTGTACACACACACACACACACGTATGTGTGTGTATTTATATTCAAGTGAGGCACAATTTTATATACTCAGATCTTAAAATATTATAGAATAGAACAAAGATGCATATAGGTAAGTAATAGGAAGTAAAGTTGGTCAACGTTGGTTATGTGGCTATGGCCTTAAAATATATTTTGACACTCTACTTGGTTTTCTAAAATATAGAATGTGTGGCTAAATTTTGATGTAGACTATAATGTGGAATTTTGATTAAGACTTAGACACTCTATTCTATGTTTTTAATTATCTAAAAATCTAGTTTCGAAGACCATGCCTTTCTAGGGGGAAAACATGGGGAGCTATTTTTTAGGAAAGTAGGTGCTACCATTTTTGGTTTTTGGGGATGGGTAGTTTAGGAGGTTGATGTAGAGGTGTGTGAAGGGAGGAGTAAGGGAAATAGGGATTTCTTCTCAGCTAGGCAGTCTAGATGCAAGGGAAAAAGAGAGAAAGGAATTATAAGAAGGTTCTACTTGCTCAACTAGTGGTGGGTTGATAACCTGAAAGACCATGATGGTGGAAAACAAGAAAGAAAGAAGCAAAAACAATATTTTTTATCCATGAAGGCCTACGTAGCTACAAGTAAGTGTTTATGGATTTTACTATGCTGATTTGGTCTCATTCTATGTCTATTTAGCTTTTGTTGGTTATTATGAAATATTGGAAACATAAATATACCTATAATGATTAGCAAATTGTGATTTTTCCATTATGATTCTTGTATTTCATTGTATAATGGAATTTGGAGTCTTTTACTTTCAATTTAGGCATTTTGGGGTCTCCATTTAAATGAATATGACTACAAATTATTTCAGAAAATAACATATAATTTATACTATAAATTATTTTTGTAAATTGATTCTATATGACCTAAAATAGGGGATTTTGAATTGGGTCCTTTCTTGTTGAAAACCCTTAAAAGGGAGACACCTTGCATATTGAAACATTTTATTTGGAACCCTAGGTTATTGGTTCCACTTGAGGATGACCTGATATTTGTATCAAAACTATTTTATTTACTATTCTTCATTTTATTACAGCCTATAGACATTGTCCTTACCATTTTATTTCACTCTTAGGTAGTTTGGGGATGTCCTGGTTCATGTTGTTGATATTTTTGTTTAATTCACTAGGTATGGTGAGTTTTTTTTGGCTTATTGGGAGGACTATAGGCTTGAATTGACTCAATCATGTTGATTTAGATACCTAGTATGTTGGAATAACCTTATTAAATGGTTATGTAGATGATTTATTTCATTGGAGGGAGTTATGAGATTTTGGTGGTATTTTGGTGATAATGTATGATACCAATTTTAGTGTAGAGTAGTATATCCTTATGATTGGATGTTTTATTCTTGTGATGGGAAACTAGTTTTAGCTATGTTCACTTTATTTTCTAATTATGTTGGATGTACCTAATTCTTATTATGTATGGGATACACTATGTTTATTGAAAGAGGTAACATAAATAAAGGAACCCATAAATCATTATCTATTGATTTAATTATATGAATTATCTTATTTTGCAAGACTTTTTTGAATGCATAAAGAGTTTACTTCACTATAATAAAACACTTGAGATGGAATATGTGTTAAGAACAGGAATTCATAAACTCATATTTATGAGTAAATTATTTCGCATGAGTTGGAGGCAATTGTAAAGTAACCTTCAGAACTCCTTATACTTCTTTTTGAATGTTTTTTATTTGCATTATTTATATTTCATGAGTGTTGATTGACAAGTGTATTTATTGGTGACCTTTTGGTGTCTTCAAACCTATTGTTGTTGATAGTCCCTTTTTTAGTTAGTATGTTATTGCTTATTAACATGTGGATTTAAATATATTACATGCTCAATTAACCTCATTCAAACTTGTTGTTGTTAATAGTCCCTATTTTAGTTAGTGTGTTATTTCTTATTAACATGTGGCTTTAAATATATTTTAATTGCTTGTTAGTGTTGTTATTCCACCATCTAGCTAATGGTTGGGGGTGGTGAGGGCCACCAATGGAGGGCTCATCAGGTTGCGGTTTTAAGGTGTTTCTTATGATTCAAGTGCTTGGATTGATCTTCCTTCCTTCTTATCCATGATGTTATTTCATGATGGTTTTACTGATGTATGATTCATACTAACATCTCTTTTGTAATTTATCATAGTAATATAAAATATTTCTCTTGATTACCTGCTATGTAATCAGTAACATCATGGTGCATGAGAATTAATAGTACTATGCTACATCTCTTGTGTGATTATGATATGATGATGTGTATTGTATTGAGGTGGAAAATAATTATTGGAAATAATTTTTGGATGCATTTAATTTACTTTCAATCATATAGTGAAGTTACATTATCCTATTTTTTTGTGAAGCTAATAACTAGTACAGGAGCTTCTTATCATGTATTATAAACTAAAAAAATTATATGCTAAATCTGATTTTGTATAATGAAGATAATAAAATATTAGCATTATGTTTTTATGTTTCTATTTTAAATGCATACTTATCTTGACTTGCATGTAGTCATATTGATTTCACTAGGCTACTTACCATTTATGCCTAGGTGTAATGCTAAAACTTTAAGTCTTACTACTTCTTTACAAAATGGAAATTAGTGTAGATTTAGTCTAACATTAAACTTGGTTCCATGTCCTTATATACATGTACTATTTCAAGTATTATACTAATCCTTATCCTCTTGAATTTACTCTAGGATATTGTTATTTGTTTTAGACACTATATATTTAGTTTTGGGTGAAATTATTGCTTTAAGCAATGACTCGTAGTTAGTCGATTTTATGCACATAATGGGCGATTTTATTGTTCTAATATGAGGCTGAAATGAAGTGTATTGCATTGAGTTAATGGTCTTATGAAACTTCTTAACTAATTTTATGATGCAGCTGTCTATATGCTCACACTATTTGGTTATTAAGGGATGGCCTATTGTTATTATCATTTACTCTTATTCTTTCATGGATAACTACATTAGGGCAGTTGAGTCCTATTTGTGAAATGCAAGAAAGGAAAATACAAATTCATATAAAGTAGATAATGACTAATTTCATTAATGTATTATTGTAACCAAATCAATTTAATATTAAATTTTATGGTTGGTTTACTATTTGCAACACTATAAGACACTTTACCTCTTGATGTTCAATAATGTGTGATCACATATCTTAATAAAAAAAGTTTTATATTAAAATCATGATGAAAATGGTGAGACCATAGATGATCTACCTTAGTATGGCAGTTAGCTAATGAAAATTTTGAGAAAGCCTATTGATGACCATGTTGGGAAGATTGGTCAATTTTCAGAGATAAAATGGTATAATTCACATGGTTGTTACTAAGTTGTTGGATAGCCTTAACTAATAAATCTTAAGCCATTGATTGGTAGGACCATGTGGTGAAAGGATCTAATTTTGGGATTCATTTATATAATCCTAATTGGGTAGTACCATTCTAATGTTTTGTAATATCCTTGGTATTATTTTCTCTTAGTGAAACATTTACTTGATTGCATTTGTAATTGTCTCCACATAGTGCTTATTATAATGTTGTGTTCTATTATTTAATATTTGATAAACATAGGGACTGCTGGCATAGTTGGAAAATCATAAGGTTGTATAAGAATATTATTTAATTACTCATCCTTTCACACATGTATTCAATCATTTTTTCCCTTGGGTATACACTCTAAATAATGTATGACTATTTTGATGCTTCTAAGTGCATCCTTGTGTGTATTCCTATTGCGTAAAGCAATGGGAATGAAGAATAGTGGTTTGAAAGAAGTGATGGTTACATAAATATGAATTAATGGTAAATAAAGAATAGATAATAGAGGCATATATATTAGTGAACCTATGAATATATGATCCATTTGTTATTGTACTTGTAACATAATTTAAATTATCATTTTTAGACACCTAAATATGGCCACCAATAACCTCCAACCAGGGTTTTGACCAATTTCTACCCAAAATGCATATTTGGCATAAAAACACTAAAACACACAAAATGATGTGAAACTGACATATTCAAATGCTAATTTTATGTAGAGTATCCCTAAATGGGGCTATGCAATTTATGGTCCAACTAAATTTGATCTGATCATTATGAGTCAAAATGCCAATTTTGCACCTGAGTGCTTTAGATTGCTCTTTCCTATCAAATATCTTGCACAATATGCATGCCTTTATTATTTTCTATTGGTAACATCCTAAATGGGATAATGGTTCTAATTCATCTAAAATTACCTTCCAATTCTAATCCAGTCAAATTTTAGACCAATAACAAGGCATTCTAATCAATTTGAGTAATTTGTGAACAAAGTGCTTAAACATGCTTAAGAACTAATTAATCCAAATTAAGACCTAATTAATAATTCCATGGAAACTTGTTGAAAACTTATTTTTGGAAATATATATTGAATATATACATCATTAGATGACCTTATGTCTTGGGAAGACATCCCTAGGCCATAAATGCCATAAATATCAAGATTCATGCCCTCCATACCTCATCAATGCCTTCCATGATGCCCTACATGCCTCTTAATTTCACCTTATTCCAATGTCATGATGAGGAAAATTACAAAATTAATTCCAAAAATTAAATTAATCATCAACCACACATCTCAAAATTGACATGGATGGTTCAGGTTGATTTTGATCAAATCAAAAAATCTATAAATAGAGAGGCCATGAACATCATTTCTAAGACATGATTATGCAAAGTTATAATGTAGAATTTATTCTAAAAGATTCAGGAAACTAGTGTTTTACCATGCCAAATTTATTCCAAGCCAAGCCAAACCACAAGCCAAAGGTGCCAAGGAGAGATGGAGGTAGACAAGCTTCCCTTGCCAAGGACTTCATGAGCACAAAGTTGAGCAAGCCACTACAACAATAATTACGGAGCATCCAAAGAAGGTAAAAGATGTTTCTTTTGCATTTTAGTTGTGTGTTTTATTCATGTTTGTTAACTAAGATCTTCCTAATGTCTAGGCCTAGATATGTTTTAGATTATGATAAAAGTAGGTTTTGAAGGGACCCCAAAACCCTTTAAAAGAATCAAAAAAGATAAATCATTAACCACCAGGAAAAGTAGTCCTGAAACCTATTGAAGAGCAGCATCAAAATTAGGTTTCACAGGGATATCATCAATATCAAGATTATGAATACTATTTAGCCTCCTAATATTCTAAGTAATGATTTTCATATCTATTTTTTAGGGGTAAAATCCAAAATAGTTGCCTACCTACCATCAGCAATATTCTGCATACTTTCTAACTCTGTGATTTTCTTAGTGGATCTTATTCTAGGTTTGTCTGGGGAACCAACATCCGGTTTCACCTTAGAATGTTGTTCAAATCTTTTTCCAAATTTATTCAGAGTAGAAGCAAGAGGTTTCGTCTTAGTTTGCTAATCTTTTTTAATGCTTCTAGTTTTTACCCCCTTAGTATTGATCTTTTTTCAGCCCTTTTTCTTTGGTTTAGTTTATGCTTTGAGTTTTCTCCATTATCTTTCACAACTTCTAGGGGAGGAGGCTCATCCAAAGGAGAATCATAATCAACCTGAGATAACACCTGGATCTCCCTAGACTGAGAAAATAGAAGATCTCCCTCCTTTGATTTATTTCTAGCTTCAGCCAAGAATTCACCTTCCTCTAGCACAATTTTGTCATCTACATCTCTCCATCGATCTTCTATCCTTTGATAGAAAATGATTTGTTTTGATAGATCTGTCAGATCATCTATTCTTTGTTCAGGTATTATGGTATCTAATTGCAAACCATGTCCTTCTTTCTCAGAATTTACTTTCTCAAAAGAAATCTCTCTATTTGCCTCAGCATATGGAGCTTTAGGATCTTCAAAAGAAGGCTCTTTATCTACCTCAAAATGTGGAGCTTTAGAATCTTCATTATTATTTTGTTCTTGGCTATGATCTTCTTTGGGTTTCCATACTTTCTTTTACTAGACCTTGGTCTTTTTCCCATCTGAAACACTACTAGGATGATTTTTACTTTTGGAGGGACAATTTTTAACCAGATGCCCCTGTTTCTTACAAGCATAGCAAGAGTTGGCCAAATCTTCAAAAAAAAATTCTTGAGTTTTTTTACCAAGCTTGGATATTAGTTCCACCTTTTCTGGGAGTAGGCCTAGATATGTTATATTAGTTAGTGTGTTTATTTCATATTGTTTAAATTTTGAAACTAACACCATACTAACCATCCTCTCTTGAGTTAAATTCTTAGATCACATAATGGCATGACCGATAGGAATAGATGCATCCCACACATGAATACAATCATTTTCTAGATTTAAATTATTCATTTATACCATAAAACTCTTGAAAATTGATTTTCTAACTTTATTTTTCCATTTTTGTTTGTTATGGGTTTACATAGTAACCGATGTTGGTTAGTAAAACCATCATCGATTGGTATATCCATCATTGGTCATTATTTGTGTAATCAATGTTAATTAGATAACCATAATATATTATTAAGTGTAACTAATATTGATTATATAACTGATGTTGATCACTGTATTTTTTAAAAAAACACAAACCTAAAATCTATTTTAAAATGCTTGGTTTGGGGTCATACGGACTCTGTTTTGGATGATTTTTTTTAAACCATGTGTTTTCTCCTAAATTTTTAGAATTTGAAATTAGTTTAGCTTTAAGTTTCATAGATATTTTTACAAAATTTGGAAAATCTATTTAAAATGTTTCTAATCTAACATATTTGCTTTTGGGGTGATGCCTTAAGGGTAGACATGTAACTAGCGAGTTTCAAGTTTAATAAGTCATGTTTTAGAACATATTTTACATGTTTTAAAATGAATTAGGAACATTATTTTAGTGCTTAAATTGAAATTTAATGTGCTTAAATAAGTGTTTTTAGCATTATTTTTCAAAGTTACAACTAAGAACAAGGGGTCAAATGAACACCACCTCATTTTCATTTGGGCTTAAAAATGAACTCATCTTTCCAAGATTTTTGTCTTCAATAGTTGCTTGATCTAATTTTTGTTTGGAAAGAAGAGGGATGTTACATGTATGATCTTCCATTTGTCCCCTTAGGGAATCCTTGGAGTCAAAAGTATCATTCCTATTGCAAATATACTAGTTTAAGGCTTAGAAAGAAAGTCATCTAAAGCACTCCCCAAAAACTTGTCAAAGTTTGGGTGATCTTGAAAATGACCCTAAAGTCTTTCTATTAGTATTTTATTTCATGTAAACTTGGCTTGCAAGGGGGATGTCATTACCTCATATTATTTATTTAGGGAAGCTTTAAGCCAAGGTTTCATCTCCCAACATTGACTTCAATTACTCCTAATTAGAGTTACACACAGGATGTATCTATATTTGGACATCACACTACACTAAGCGAAAAACAAGATGTAATGATTTTAAAAAGGACTAGACCTTTTTACAACTATCCAATGCCAAGATCACCCAATTTTCATGTGTTTTTTTTGAATTATTTGACATAAAATTCATTGTGTAATTGATTCCCCTAGAGACATTCAAAACTTGATAGTTTAGTCAACCCTACATGCCATACCCTTGTTAGGATTTGGATGATTATAATTAGTGTATTTTGGTCAATTATAATACTTGGTGTTTTTGAGACTAAAACTTGTTTATTTGTGTATAAACCATGTCAAAACCAATTTTTCTATAGGTTACTCTTTTGTCTAAAGAGGTGTTATGTTGGTCATTTTACACCACACTTGTACCTTGAAAATTTTGCTAATTTTTTTTATGTATGTCATTTGAGTTGTGGAGGGTAGCATTATGCTACCCAAATCATGTCAAAACATTTTGATCCTTTTGAGTCTTTGAAACATAACATAGATCACATCATTTGAGCATGCTTATATCATTAGGCTGCTCAATTTATTTCAAGACTTGTTTACCATTGTATCAAAAACCATTTGTTTCAAACCATGTTATATATACCATTTGGACCTTTGTCTTATGCCATCATGCTATCCAATATTATCTAGCTTGTTTGGTCAAATCCTAGTTTTCAACATTGATTTTTCAATTAGCCTTGTCATGTTTGGATTTAAACATTGATTGATTTTTATTTAGGCATTAATTCATGGAGCTAATACATAGATATTTCTCTTTTGGGTTACATAATTTCAATTAATCAATTACCCAAATTTGAAAACTATTGATGGTTTTTTTATTAAATACCTATCCTTATCATTTTTTGTGACTTTATTTGAGAAAACATAGTCTTTATTCAAAGATCCTTTTGTCTTATGCCTTATACCAATTGATCATTTTTATGTTTGATTATGTGTGATAGGTCTATGTCAAAGTTGTTTCCAAACTTGTTAACTTAAATCAAATCACATCAGCCTTTGTTTCAAGTCTAGATTTTGACACCATTTGGCCAAAAATTCTAGCATATGCCTATTTTTTTGAGCCTATATTTTGACTCTGTGTTTGGAAAAAATGCCTAGCAACTCAACTTTTCCCTTTCTTAGTTTAGACCTTATTTGGAACACTTTGACCTAGACCTTTGGCATGCCAATTTTTATTTAGATACTTGACCTTTTATGTGTATGACATTTGACATTAGAAATTTGATGTTAGACTATTTTATGCTAAGTCTTATCACAAACCATTTTGAAGATACAGCTCCACTTTCAGACCACATTGGAGATACAACTCCACCCCTTCAACCAAGTTGGAACAGGTTTGAACCATTTTTACTTTGGATCATTTTTTAGAGTTTGTAGAGCTCTAAGCCTTTTTGTTTTTAGAGATTTTATCATTTACACAAATATGTCTAGCTACACTTATAGTGGAGTGACGTACAATCCAACTTATGATAGAATGGCTACACAAAATCCCACTAGGAACCCCTACAAAGAAAGATTTTCTAAGGATTTTTATTATTATCCCTATGATACTCCATATGGGGAACATAGTAAAAATCCACAAAATCCTAATCAAGACCTTGATTGGCATGAATAATATTGTGAGGATGACTTTGAAGACCCAACTACATATAATATTATTTGGGATATAAATCTATACCCTCTTTTCAATAATTAATACATAGAACACATTCAAGAACCAACTTATGAGCCAACTCACACTTGGGATGATATGGTTTATGAGGAAGACTTGGATGATTTTTATTATGCAAGTGATTAGGCTTCATCACATCATACCATTTCTATTTTAGGACCATAATATCACACTATTACCATATGAAAACCTCATCCTTTGATTTGTGTGAGCGATCAAGCTCTACAATACCCCTTCATCATTCCAATACCTAGTATTTTGGCTTATGCAAGTAATCAAGCCCCATAATTCCCTATAATTACCATCTTAGGACTTTGTCCTTTGGATCATGTGAGAAATCATGCTCCCCAATTCCCTACCATTAGCTATCTACAAGTCATTCCTCATCCAGTGCCAATCCCATCCAAATATTAACTGATCCAATATTTTAAAGACCAAACTATGTTTAAAATTGGTATCTTCCAACTCATTGGAAACTAAGGCCAAAATAACCAACCAATCCAAGATGTTTTTGTTGAATCAAACATTTGTGATAAATTATCCTATGATGAATTTCCTATTGATCCTATACTAGTTGTTGAGGAGTCTCACTCTAATGAGCCAATATTTGTTGAGTCACTTCTTAATGATTATAACTACCTTTTGGAAAATCATTACCTCAACCATGTTCCTATTTTTAAAGAGCCTCCTATTGACAAGTTAGTTTTTGAGGAGTTGTCTCTTGACCTTTTTCCCATCCTAGAGGAGTCTCACTTTGACAAACCAGTCTTTATGGAGTCCAGCATGCTGTCATAAGCCATTAATTATCTAATACTAAATATTTATCAAGACATCATTGTAATAGAGTACCCATTGGATGAAGAATTAGAGTTAGCTCTAGGTTCTATTATTGAACTGACATCATATTTAACATCAAAATCAGAATCAACAATAGTCTCAACATTGAATTTAGAGTCCCTTGAGTTAGAATTAGATTTAGAAGCAAAATATGTTCATGGCTATTATAAAATTGCTTATGCATGCCTTGTAGATCAATTTGAATACATTTTTGATCCTTATACAAATTTTGAGGATGAGTATTTCAACTTTGACACAAGTTATCCTAGTATCTTCTACAAGGATTATGTAGCCTCTCCCCATTCCATTACCATTCCATAGGACATCGGCATCAACCAACATATCCATATCATTGACATTATATTTCCCACAAGTGTTGATTGGGATAGATAAAATCACACTTTGTTGAACTGCATCCATGGTGACATAGCAGTTGAAGAAGAACAAGAAGGCCAAGAACACATTCATATAGCAGAAGAACTCTCCTAGTGAAACCTTTTCAGAGGTGCTAGGGCATAATCAAAGTCAAAACTTAGCATCTTCTAGTGAATTTTTTTTGAAAGTGATATAATAAAATCAAATTTAAAAGCTAATGTTCATTAATGAAACCTTCTCAAGGCACTATGAGACAATACAGATAACTTCATTGGTGAAAAGCTCATTAAGGCACCAATAACTGAGCATAAAAGTTCTTCACTACTTGATGAAGACAAAATCAAGGATCAAATCAAAATATCTTCTATCTACAACCTAATCAGATGGTATCTACTCTCAAGATCAAACAATAGAAAATTCTAGTGGTCTTATCGAGAGAACAAGTCTTTAGCCCTACCATAACCAAAATTATGTTGAATTTGGCATTAGCAACATTACATGTGACTAAAAGTCTTGATCTTCATTTGTTTCCCCAAAATTATACATCCCATTATCATCTACCACTCCATTTTAAAAACAAACCTACCATCTATTATTTATCCTTTTTTACCATCCATGGTCGCACTTTCCTTTATAGATGCTATGAAGATACCTTATCTTGATGTTTAAAGAAATCAAAATCAACAACCAAGGAAGATAAAAAAAAGCATTCTTGACAACCAAATTTGTAGGCCTAAGATGAGGTGTGGGATAGCAATTAGCATGCTTGAGTATTTTGTTTATATCATTTATTTGTTAGGATGTACATCTCCCTATTAGCAAGAAAAACAAAATCAAAAACCACACCCAAGCCAAAAACATATACCATACCATTTCATGTACCATATAATTTCACATTGCCATGCCATTATCATTTTTACATGCATATTTGCTATTATCACATATTCCTTCTATTCACCTTATCACTTGGGGGCAAACCCTCTTACCATTTTATGCGATCCTATCAGTCCATTCTTATCTAGACCAAAGCTTGTTTTTAGTCATCCTACCCAATCCTATTTTGATCTTGGTTCATTTAGTTCCTCCCACACCTTTTGTGAGATGATTCTAATCAAGTTTCAATAATCAATCCAATCCTTGTTTCAATGACAGTCTATGAAAGTAGTGTTATAGTTGATCTGGTAAGATATCTTTCATCATATTAATTTTGTTTATGTGATCTTGATTATAAATATATATGGGCAAATTAGTATCATTAACCTATGGCATTGTGTTATAATTATAACTATCTATGGGAAAAATAGGGGCAACACTTTTGTATCATGCATTGTTGCATCACCTTGCCATTACTATTTTCATTTGATTGGCCATTTGCCAGGTTTGAGAACTTGTTGGGACCTAGTTGGTTTTTCTTCACCTTTTGGGTGGATAGAATTAATGTGACTTGAGGTCATTTCAAGACTATGTGGTTCATGATGAATTCATGTTTAGGTCACCTCAATCCCTCTTTCCATACGCTCTCACCATTTTGTGAGCAACCTAATCCAAATTCTCTTGTCATTTTACAAGTAGGTATCTTGTCATTCTAAATTGAGTTAAGATACCTCAAAATACCAAAAATATTTATAACATTTCAAAAACCCAAAAACATTTTTCCTATCTAAGCCTGGTTAGTTATCCTCAATCTACCTTACTAGGGCATGGTCATTGTTAGGATACTTTATTTTGCTTTTATTTTCAGGTTTTCTATTTGTTTGTTATTTTAGGTTGTTTATTTGTTTATTTATTCACTTGCCTATTTGTTTGCTTTCAATACTATTACATTAACTTAGTCTATATGTGTTCATTGGGTGATTCCTCGAGCACATTATTCTTGAGTCCATCCATATTCCTACGTCAACATTATCATCATGGGTTTTATCATTGGTTCATTATTTTTTAGTGTTTATTAGATATTAGGAGTCAGTTTTTATGCATATTTTGGCTAAGTATTCATGGTGTTATATCATGAAGTCTACCATCACATGCTATGAAAAAATTTATCTTCAAAAAGGTCTACAATCAATGGAGCCACAAAAGTTTCTCCTTGGCACCTTGGTAAATCCTCCCATCCCACCCTTGATCAAATCAAATCATTAAATATTTTAGTTATATCATTGCTAATTAGGATAAGCATCTCCTCATTGGTAGGTACAACTAAATCATTTCTAATGATCAATCTTATTCTTCTATCCATCTCTTTCATCACTTTACACCCACTCATTTTTAATCTATATTCCAAGTTATATCCTTGAGTTATGCTTCTTAATCATCCCTAACTGAGACACCATCAGTTTTAATCAATCTAGGTCTACTTAATGATTATAACCACCTATGGGTGAATCATTATTTTGAATTTTATTCCTAATTATAGCCATCTTTGGGCAAATCAGCATCCTTTTTAAATCAATGCAATCAAGCATTTTCTCATTTGGATTAATCTCGATCATGGGTTAATTCCACATTTCTTCTTGTTTTTTTTTGAGGGACCATCCATCAACAAATGTAATGTCCACTCCCTCGAGGGGCATCATCATAGGCTTACCAAAACCATTTGGAGTTTTGTTCTTTAATCATCATATTCTTTTGACATATAGGCCATTTCTTATTATTTGAGAAGACATTGCTTTTCCTATGGTTTGAAACATCTTCCCAAATAGGGGCAAATTATAGACACCTAAATCTGGCCACCAATAACCTCCAACCAAGCTTTTGACCAATTTCTACCCAAAATGCACAATTTGGCCTAAAAACACCAAAACATGCTAAATGAAGTGAAATAGACATATTCAAATGCCAATTTTGTCCAAAGTATCCCTGAATGGGGTAATTCAATTTATGGGTCAGCTAACTTTGATTAGATCATTCTGAGTCAAAATGCTAATTTTGTACCTAGGTGCTCTAGATTGCTCTTTCCTATCAAATATCTTACACAAGGTGCATGCCTTTATTATTTATTTTTGGTAACATCATAAATGGGATAATGGTTCTAATGCATCTGGCATTGCCTTCCAATTCCAATCTAGTCAAATTTTGGACCAATAACAAGGCATTATGATCAATTTGAGTAATTTGTGCACAAAGTGCTTAAACATGCTTAAGAGATAATTAGTCCAAATCAAGGACTAATTAATAATTACATGGAAACTTGTTGAAAATTTATTTTTGTAAATGAATATAGAATATCTGCATCATCAGGTGACCTTATTTCTTGGGAAGACATCCCTAGGCCATAAATGCCATAAATATCAGGATTCATGCCCTCCATACCTCATCAATGCCTTCCATGATGCCTTCCATGCCTCTTAATTTCTATTTATTCCAATTTCATGATGGGAATAATTACAAACTTAATTCCAAAAATTTAATTAATCCTCAACTACACATCTCAATCTTAAGATGGATGGTTTAGGTTGATTTTGATCAAATCCAAAAATCTATAAATAGAGAGGCCATGAACATCATTTCTAAGACATGATTATGCAAAGTTATAATGAAAAATTTATTATAAAAGCTTCATGAAACTAGTGTTACCATGCCAAATTGATTCCAATCCAAGCCAAGCTATAAGCCAAAGGTGCCAAGGAGAGATGGAGGTAGACAAGCTTCCATTGCCAAGGACTTCATGAGCACAACACTGAGCAAGCCACTACAACAAGCATTTTGGAGCATCCAAGGAAGGTAAAAGAGGTTTCTTTTGCATTTTAGTTGTTTTTTTAATTCATCTTTATTAACTAAGCTCTCCCTGGTGTCTAGGCCTAGAGATGTTATGCTAGTTAGTCTATTTCTTTCATTTTGTTTTTATTTTGAAACTAACACCATACTAACCATCCTCTCTTGAGTCAAATTCCTAGATCACATAAGCACAATTTCAAGATATAAGCATAGTAACATATTCTAAGGGAATAAATTACATAGTAAATTTCACATCAAATAATGAAAAAGACACACAGAAATTGGGTGATCGTGGCATTGGCTAGTTGTAAGAAGATGTAGTCCTTTTTTACAACCACTACATCTTGTTATTCACTTAGTGTAGTGCAATGTCCAAATGTAGATATGCCCCATGTGCAACTCCAATTATGAGTAAGTGAAGTCAATGTTAGGAGATGAAACCTTGGGTCAAAGCTTCTCTAAAGAACTTATGGAAGGTGATGAAGTCCCCCTCGCAAGCCAAGTTTGCATAAAAGTAAAGAAATCATGAAATAGAAAGACTTTATGGTCATTTTCAAGGTCACCCAAAATTTGATGAGTTTTTAGGGAGTGATTTAAACTAAATTATTTATAAGCCTTGGACTAGGATACTTGTAATAGGAATGGCACTTTTGATTCCAAGGGTTCCCTAGAGGGGACAAATAGAAGATCATACACGCAACATTCCTTTTTTTTCCAAATAAATATTTGATTAAACAACTAGTACAAAAAAAAATCGACAAGTGTGTTCAATTTTAAGCCCAAAAAGAAATATTTTGTGGCGTTCATTTACCCCCTTGGTCTTAGTTTCAAACTTTGAAAACATTCACCAAAACATGTACATTTTTGTGTTAAACACCAAAACAAGGTTCCTAATTGATTTTTAAGTATGCAAAGGTGATTTAAACATGTTTTAAATAAATATCAAGATTGGTCCTATATCAAAATGATTAGCATGTCCTTTAGCTTTGAATCTTTTTTTAGCTTGAAATAATGAACGTTGAAAAAGTAGCTCTCAGGTCTATGTTTTTGGAAAAATGTAGTAACAGACGTCAATTATTACAACCGATGATGGTTACCTTGGCTAATTGAAATCTAACTGATGTTAGCTTTGCTAATTGATGTCAGTTAAGCCATGTAATTGATGTCGATCTTATTCACTGATGTTAGTTATTATGTAAAAGTGTGTTAACCAAAAATGGCAAAATAAAGTTAGAAAATTAATTTGCAAGAGTTTTAAAGGTCCAAATAAATATTATAGAATTTCAAAATGATCTTATTCTGGTGTGAGATGCATCTAGTCCCATTGGAAGTGCCATTATGTGATCTAGGAATTTTACTCAAGAGAGGATGGTTAGTATGGTGTTAGTTTCATCATTTATTAGAATATTATGTGTATGTTATTCATAATGGTTAATCCTTCCTTATTATGAAGTAAATAGTGTAGGTTTCATACTCTTTATAATGAATAGGATCATAAAAATTGACATTGGGGAATGCTTAGTCATTGAATTGGTTTCATTGGTTGTTATTCTAGTTCAATCTTTATGGATTAATTGTTGAGGTCCTTTTGGAAATTATTTAATATCCTCATGTAATTAGTATGAGATTATATTTAAGGATTATTCTAAAATATTTATTTCATATTGTAGGGGAAATTTTAAAATTAAAGACCCCAATGTTATTATTCTTGAAATTACCATACATAGTCTTAGCATCCTGGGTCCCCTAGACTACAAAATAACATGGTGTGTTTAGAACTATGCAACTTGATATAGAAACTTTTATGGTATTAAAAGGAATCTTGCTGGGATCCTTGGTATGTTATATATCCCATGTTTTACATCAATAATGTTTCTATTCTTAAGGAAGCCACATGGAAAATTCCTAAGAAGAATATATTTTTTATCTTGCCTCAAAATATTAGAAATGAGTGGAATTTGAAATCAAAAAAAATGGTGAGGTTTGTTTCATTTTTTATCAGAGCCTATGCTCTAAGAGTTTTTCAGGAAATGTTTCCTTAACAAAAAAAATGGTAATGTGTCTAGTGTTTGGGGAACACTTTTTGGTCCAAAGGTTGTGGACTTATAAGCATTTGTAAAAAAAATTTGGGATTATAATCCAAGATCAAGAAGGTTCTATTGGCTGAAATACTAATATGGTTGGTGGATTGAAATCATTATGTAACTTGGAGGTGAATAAGTGTTATGTTCTATATATTGAGGTGATGGAATCTATGAATTTCACCTAAAATTAATGATTATGGGAAAATTTAATTTCCATGGTAATAATACTACATTAACCCTAAGCTTTGGCTAAATCTGCCTTTCCTAAGACCATATTACGTAGAAAAAGGAACACTAGTCAACCATTGGCTTGAATGGGTAGGCCAATTGGGGGAGTAGTGATAAAAGTGTGTTATTGGAAACAAAGGGATGAATGTTTGGTATATCATGATGGTTTTTTTAGATGGCCCTCATATTATAATTATGATATGACATCCTAGGGGAGGACTAAGGGTGTGACTCTAGTGGAAATTAGGAGTGAATGTGACTAAATTATTTGGGCAAGTTAGAAAGCTTTGGGAAACTTATGGATTTTTTATGTCCTTAGATGGACCAATGATAATTTGAGGCTTTTGTATATGACTAGTAAATATATGTGTGTTATGATGTCAAAATACCATTGGCATAAACATATGAATCATAATGTGCTCCCTATCCTATGTGGTTCCTTCATACATATAAAATATTATATGTTGTGTAAACCCTTCATGACACATGAATGTAATCAACTAGTTGAACCTTATATTGCTCCATGTTTTTCCATATTGTTGTATGAGTATTTTTTATACATGTAATAAATAAGTGTGATGTTATGTTACTAGCATGTTAATATGAAGTAATGTGATCATACCTACTTGTGATATAATTTTCCCTTTTGGAGTTAACCCATATTAATTGAGTTCTACTAGGGTATAGTGATTATATTGGGTGGTGTGACCCTACATCACTGATCTAATAATGAACATTGATGCAAGTATGAGGTTGATGGTGAATAAACACTATATATATGATGATTAGATTGGGTATGAGCTAGGGAGTAGAATTTCTCATAGGCTGAAAACCCACTTCTCCCCTTTGCATGAAGTAGCCACTTGATTCATTTAGGTTGTGCACCATGAGTGCCATAATTTATCCATGAGATCTTCATGCATAATGGTTACCTTATGGATTAAATGTCCCTCAACCTGCCTCTTATAGGTTATTGTAAAAACAATCCTTGTGAAATTTACCTAATGTATCCTTGTAAAACACTAATCAGTCTTGAAAATTTTATTTTTTTATGTAAAAATATCAAGGCTAAACTTGTTTAAGTACAAGCTCATATTGGCTTGTAAAATCAAGCATGATATGAATGAGATAATGGTTGATTTAGAAAAGAATATTCTAGAATGAATATTATTATTAAAGGCATGTGTTTGATGGTAAGTGTAAACATGTTGTGAACAAAGTATTATCTTGTATAGACAAGAAATTAATATTTTAAAATGAATAATTATGATTTGTTTAAAGCATGACTGGAATGTATGTTAATTTTATGCTCAAAAAGAGTAATGTAAAGTCCTAATCATGTAGTTTTGAAATCTTAGGTACCTATGAATGCTAACAATAAATAAGTGTAGAATGATGGTGGGATCGGGATCCATAGAACCATCATGTGAGATAAAAAAATTATGGAGAGCATACTAAAAATCTTGGAGTTACATGTAGATGTCTGGTAAAACTTTTTTGATGTTTGGTGTGGTTGGTGTGGGATGTTATACTAACCCATGAATGATGAATGGTGGAATAAAATTAACCATAGAATTATGGATCTTTGTATTTGTTGACATTCCATGGTGATTTTTACCAAGATGATGTGCAAGCGCAATGTGTGTTGTCAAAACCATAGTGGTATGTTTGTTATTGTTGGTTTCATTATTGGATGAATGATAAAAAAAATTTATGTGGGAAGCATAACTAAAATCAGTGGAAATACCACATAAATATATGATTATTGTATTAGTTACCATCTTGTAGTAAATGATATAAAGTTATGCATAATACATAACTAAAAATGTTGAAAAAAACACCACCTCAAATCTAGAAATATTGTTGAAAAATCTGGTTGGATTGGATTTTTGAAATTGTTGTTATAAAGTTACATGTTTGGTGTGATGACACCTCCATGTAATGATATGGATAATAAACCTAAAATGGTTTCATAGTAATTTTACTGAACTTGAATACAAACTCTAAAAGAAATCTTGTTCAACACACACTTAAGATAAAATTGGTCACTATAGCTTAGAACACCTGATTTAACCAACATGATTTAAATATACACCTAACCAAGTGGCTGAAATTTAGTAATTTTAGAAGTATTGTGTTTTAAAAAAACATTAACTTACTGATAAAATTTTTTGAGGTAAGGGTAGGTTTGAGCTGGCAAACCTTTTACAAAAGTGGTTAATTACTTCCTAGTTGAAACAATCCCAAATAGAAAAATTTTAACCCAATTTCAGATTATTATAGGGCCTAATAATAAAAAAGTGTGTAAAACACCCCATTCTACTCATTTAGGTGTCCTAAAAAAGACATTCAAGCTGAAATTGCATTAAATTTTGTTATGGTCTGAAGAAAGACATCATTGTCATTATGATAGAATTGGAATATCAACAAGTTAAGGCTGAATATTTTTGTTCTCAAAGATTTTTTTTATTCCCATTTTTTACCAGAAAAGTAAGTGGGTTTTAACCCTAATAAATTTTATTCCAAGCTACCTAAGGTCATGCAGTAAAGATGATGTTATTTTTCTAGTAATTGGTAAAAGTTAGCAAGATGGTTGATTTAATGTTGGAAACTAAACCATTGGTGTTCCTTAATATGGAAAACTTTGTAAAAAGAGTGATAAATTATTATTTTTTGACATAACATTATTCTTAGTCATTAATTAATCATCGAGATGACTCCTCTCTAAGGATGGGATGATGTCATAACCCCACTTTTGACATAGTTGTAGTTAGTATTGGTGATATTGTGATCAGTCAATTTTGGTTGCCTCAGGTAATAGCTAATTTAGATAAGTTACTTTGATGGTTACAACCCTATCTTATTGAAAATTTTAGATGGTGTATGAGGGCTTATTATTAACATGTTACTTATTATGATTGACTGTTTATTGTAGATGTTGTCTTATTTTGGAGGTTATGTTTTGTTATTTTGATTATCGATTATGGTTGGTACATTAGTGTTATTGGTGATATGCTTAATTTACACATGTCACTTTTAAATATGTTTTTTACATCATATTTTTTTACTATGTGATATTTTATACTTGAGTGATGGTGTTGATGTCAGTTTTGTGGTTGTAGGGATAGGATGATGAGCTAGGCTCAGTGGTAGATTTTAGTAGTTGGGATAATAATGAGTGGTCAATGAAAATGATTATAAAAAAATCCACTAGTATCTTTTTCTATTTTTTGAGTTGATTTTCACGCTTAGTGCTTAGTCCTATTTTTTGTTCTCCATCTTTATTTATGTTGTTTTATGTGTGTTTACTTGACTTGAACTTGGTCTAGTTATTGTTTTTGGTTATGTTAGTTGATCATTCATTGCTTGTTGTCTTTATTTCATCACATATGTAGTTATGTATTATGTGATTTATTGGTTGTCCTTTTCATCTTGATTTCATCCTTAGGAATATCAAACTCTATCAGAGTTGTTTCCAGAATCTAGATAATGTGAATGCAATGGAGACATGATCACACGAGATGAAGCAAGTGCACACCAATAGATGCTAAAGCACTATGAAATTATACAAGAAGATAACTTGCACAAGACAAAATAGGAGAAAACCAACATATGATTAACATGAGATGGCCAAAGTGAAGAACACATATAAGAGAGCACGTAAGTAACTCTTCCATAAAAGGTGGCCAAGGCACCCCAAGAATAGACTATAACTCCTCCATGAAAGGTGGTGACAAGGTGATAAGAATAGAGAAGTAACTCCCATCAAGGGAGTTACTTATGACACCTATGACACATCTATGACACAAATCTCCACATAAGCTAGCCTATCCCACAAATGTAGGAAAACTCTATGTATGCACAAGAAATACAATTTCCCTAATTAATAAATAGGGAAAAATAAAAACCTACACTAATACCCCCCATAAGCACAGCTTAGGTGGGCAGTGTGGAAATATAAAATGGGTCCCAGCAACTAGGCCTAATGAGGTACCCATGTACAAATGCAATCTCCCATAAGATAGAGAAAAGGAGAAAACCCATAGGAAAAAACTCCCCTCCAAAAGAGAGACATAAAAGAAAGAAGAGGCTAGTGCCCCCCCAAAGATGATGCTACTGCAAAAGTGGACTGCACCCCAAGAAGAGCTCGTAGATGAATGAACTTGCTCTCAGTGAAAGGTTTGGTGAAGATGTCTGAAACCTGCTCTAAAGACTGGAAAAATATCAAGTCAATGACATGACTATGAATAAGCTCCTAAATGAAATGCATGTGAATCTCTATGTGCTTGGTCTGCTGGTGCTAAACTGGATTGTTGAAAATCTGAATGGTACTCTAGTTGTCATAATAAATGATGGTGGGCTGCCTGATAGGAATACCAAACTCAGAAAGTATCCCTTGAAGCCAAATAGCCTTAGTAGTTGCATTAATAGCTCCCCTATACTCTGCCTCTGTGGATGATATAGCAATAGCATTTTGCTTCTTGCTAGACCAACTGATGGGACCAGAACCTAGAGAGAAACTATAACCAGAAGTGGACTTGTGAGTCTGAGAATCACCAGCCCAGTCTGAATTTGTATATCCAACCAAGTTAACCTTTATGCCAAATCTGTAATGAATCTCGTATCTATGTGAACCCTGTATGTAATGTAAGATCTTCTTAGCTACTTTTCAATGTAGCTCATGAAGTTCCTGCATGAATCTAGAGACAATTCCCACTGTATATGATATGTCAGGCCTGGTGTGAGTCAAGTAGATGAGACTACCAATAAGTTATTGATATCGAGTGGCATCAACCAATGGCGAAGAACAATCAGCCTCAAGCTTGAATCTTGATAGAAAGGGAGTCATAGATGGCTTGCAATTAGTCATGTGAAACTGAGCCAATAAGTCAAGAGCATACTTAGGCTATGTAAGAGAAATCCCTAAATCTGACTATAAGATATTGATGCCAAGGAAGAAGTGCAATAAACCCAAGTATGTCATGTCAAATCTATCTTGGAGAGATGTCTTCACCATTGCAATAGCTAATGAAGAACTCCTGATGATCAAAAGGTCATCAACATATAAAACCAAAATCAGGAGCGAATCATCCTGCCACAAGAAGTAGACATTGGGGTCAGAATGGCACCTAGTGAAACTTGTAGTGAGAATGAAGGAATCCATCTTGGCATACCAAGTCCGAGGGGCCTATTTAAGGCCATAGATAAATTTCCTAAGTTTGCATACTAAGGAAGAATCTTGAACAAATCTTGATGGCTACTCCATGTAGATCTCCTCCTCTAGGTCTCTATGAAGAAAGGCACTCTTCACATCCATCTAGTGCACATCCCAACCATGTGCTACAATAATAGCCAAGGTGAGTCAGATAGAAGTCATATATGCAATGGGCACAAAGGTCTCTGAGTAGTCAATGCCTACCACCTGTGAGAAACCCTTGGTGACCAATCACACCTTGTACTTATCAATCGACCCATCTGCTATAAACTTGGTCTGATATATCCACCTACATCAAACCATCTTTCTTCCCTTAGGAAGCGAAGTCAAATCCCAAGTGTGATTTTTTATTAAGGAAGAATATTCTTCCTCCATAGCACTATCCCGGTCAGGTACCCCTGATGCCTCTAAAAATTTTTGTGGATCCAAAACTAAAGCAAAGAAGGCATGTGGATCTCTCTAAAAATCCCCCTAGTACGTCTATCATCTATGGGATTTCCTGCCCAAGTGCCATCACTCTCAAGTGTCTGTCTGGCACAAAGTGGCCCAAAAGTGGGCAAGTCAGGTGCTAACTCCTCATTCTCTGACTAACTAGAGGTGGATGACCCTACATCACTATCCTGGCTATCTAAACTCAAAGAAGAAGAAGATGTCTCTAGCTCGAGAGCCTGTTGTGGCTAATCTGAATCTGATGAGGAATCATCATGAAGAAGTAGATTTGATGAGGGAGAAGAAGTGTCAAGTGTTGAGTCTCTAGGACTCTCTTGAAAATGGACACTTCTCTTGATGAACAACTCATGAGTGACTGGATCTAGAAGGTGATACCCCTAAATACCATCTAGATATCCTACAAAGATGCAAGGCTTGGAGTGACGCTCCATAGCTTTATATTTCTTCTTTGCTATGCGGGTAATGGCTGGGGATCCAAAAACTTTGAGGTGCTCAACATCAGGTTTCCTTTTATGCCAAGCTTCAAAATGTGTTATCCCTTTCAAAGCTTTATGAGGAACCTTGTTTTGAATGTAGCAAGCATAATTGATGGCTTCAGCCTAGTACTATGGTGTTAAGGATTTGGAGTGAATCATACAACTACCCATCTATTTTAAGAACCTATCTATTCTTGCATTTTGAAACCCCATTCTATGAAGGACTATAAATGACTGTGCATTGCAAATCAATCCCCTCAGTGGTGCAAAATTGCTCAAACTTGATGTTGACATACTCCCCTCCATTATCAGTTTGAAGAACCTTGATGGATTTCTCACTCTATTTCTCAACAAGAGCCTTAAAGTCTATAAAATTTTCAAACACTTCAAACTTTTGTTTGAGAAAATATATCCAAGTGTACCTAGAGAAATCATCAATTAAAATGAGGATGTACTTGGCCCTTGTGAAAGATGGTTTGGGAAAGGGTCCTGATACAGTGTTGTGGACTAACTCCAAAGGTTGTGAAGCCCTCCAAGCTTTGCCTTTATCAAATTTTTCTTTGGGATGCTTCCCAAGAGAACACCCCTCATAAATTCCTTTTGAGAATTAGACATGAGGCAAGCCATTGACCATGCCATTTTTGCAAAGTTGCTCAAGGTAGCGGTAGTTAAGGTGGCCAAACCACTCATGCCACAATTTGCTAACTCCACTTGAATGAGTCAGTAATGCTATTGGAGAAGAATCTGATGCAAAATGTGATGTGTATAACCTTGGTTGGTGATCTACCCTACCCACTGCCACTATAGTATCACTATGCAACTCCTTGATAGCCACTGAATCTAGTGAAAACTCAACTCTCATGTCATGACCAATGTGAGTGATTTGGTACACTGATAGTAGATTGGTTGAAAGAGAAGGAACACTTAGAACATTATTGAATATTCCTCCTTCCATTTCAATTGACCCTCTCCCTGCAACATAAACTAAAGTGTCATCACCCAAACTAATTAAAGTCATGCAACAAGGGTCTAAAGAAGAAAACTCAACTAGTGAAGAGCCCATGTGGTGAGAAGCACCTAAGTCAATGACCCATGATGATGTAGAAGCTTTAGTAGCTACAAGGGCCTTGCCTTTTTCTTTCTCCTTACCCTTGCCTTTTGCCTTAGTAGAATCTTGGGTAGATGAATTCTGCTTGATGGACTCAGGAACACCTATGTTGTGCTTCTCTAGAAGATGAGTTAGGTGATCTATTTGTTTCTTAATGCATTTATGTTCATCATGCCCTATCTTTTTAAAATAGGCACACTTAACCTTCTCCTTCTTAGGTTTAGCATTGGAGGAGGAAAACTCGGTGTTGTTTTTGGCAGGATTGTTGTTTTCTTTCTTCTTTTCCTAGTCCTTGTTCTTTTTCTTCTTCTCCTTTGTTGAAGTCTTATCCTTACCATTTATAGCTATCAAATCTTGGGGTTGAGTAGACTTAATTTTGCCTATTAGAATTAGCTTATCTTGCTCCCTAGTCAAGTCGGAAATGAATGAATCCAAAGAAGACATTATCCATGTAGTGCCAAGGGCACTTTTTGTGGCATGGAAAGTGGAGACAAAGACTGAATAGCTTGGACCTAACTTAGCGAGAATAGAAAGGATGAGTTGATCATATTTCTTCTCTATCCCACATTCTTTCAATTGCAATATAAGGGCCTTAAACTTAGTGAAGAAGTCTTGTAGGGTGTCAAAGTTGCTAGGACTTAGACTTATGAGTTCATTTTCAAGCTCATGACCTCTCATCTCATCAAGCTTCCCAAATAAGTTTTCTAGGGTGTACCATATTTATTTGGGAGTCTTAAATTTTTATAAATGGAAGAGAAGTTCTGGAGACAGTGACAAGCTCAATAATCCATAGGCTTCATCACTATGGTTGTACCACTTGACCTTTTCAGCATCAGTGTTGGGTTCTACTTCAGTACCCATGGTGATCCTATACAACCCTTTGCTTCTAAGAATGATTGACATTTTAATATTCCATTCATGATAGTTGAAGGGTGTTAGGGGTTTAAGTTTAAAATAATCCATTTTAAGCTGAATTTAGGTGAAGTTATGTTGATTGCAAGTTGTGAAATTATGTAGAAAGGAGAATGAAAGCAAAGATTTGCAAGTTGTGAAAAGAAATCAAACTCCCCCAAAATGTTGAGCCCTCCAAATATGTAATTTTACACTCAAAATATGCTGGGATCAGTTGATAATGCATCTTAGAGTAATCAGTGCAAGACTTAAGCAAACAGGACGTCGGACTCAGCTGAAAATGTGTCCCGAGAGACCCAAATTTTAGGCACTTTATAAAATAGTGCATTTTTAACAAATAAAAAGCCTACAATGTGGAGAATTGAATTACAAACACTTTTGCAAAAAATGGCACCCAAAATTGAGCTACCATTTGCATGATATTAAAGGTTTAATTTTCCTGTAAACTAGTGTTTTTACAAAAAAAATACTAAAACATTAAAAAAATACCTATTTTGAGAGAGAAAGTGGGCTTCCAACCACTCGTTCAATTTGGCACAGAATGAGAAATCTAAAGGAGGTTTATGTGAGGGGGAATTGGCCTCCTGCCATCTCAGGCCTCACCCTTCGTCTTTGTAGGTTGAAGATACAAGTTTTTTTAAAAACCTCTAAATTGCTCTTTTTAAAAATGTTTTCAACTTACTTGTTTTCAAGCATACTAAATGACACTATGAAGTGATTAAAGTTAGAAAACATTTAAAAAATCAATTCCCAATGCCCAGTTCAAGTTGCTACATGGGACGCCAAGCAAGAAGAGGGCACCATTTTCAAAAAAATAGCAGATGTGGTAGAATGTTCTCACCAAAAACAAGGGTGCACTTCTAGATTCTAGATAGTAGAACAAATGCAGGTAGTGGCACCCCAAAAAAAGGGCACAGTTATAAATTTGATTTTAAAAAAATAACCTGTAGACCTACATGCTGGATGCTGTATGGCTTGATGGCGTGGCTGTTGCTGAAGGCATTGCTACTACTGTAGAAAGGATGCTTGACCAGAAGAGTGTCCAACGTGGCCTTGGGGCACTGGAAACCAAAAAAATTACTGAACTCAGTAAGGACAATAGTTGAGATAGGTCCATGGAGCTGGACTGCACCCTACTAGAGTTACACACCTCATCCTACTAGATGCCCCACACTGAAAGTGGCATCCAAGAACAAAAACTAGTTGTAGAGATCTGTCTTTTCCTAAAGAATGACCAAGAGAAAAGGAATTATACTACCTTTGCTAAAGCCACAACAGATCTGGACAAGATGTCTTGGCAAATTCTAACTCAGAAGTAATTTTTTGAACAATTTTTTGTATGGATTTGCATGAGTTTTCAAAAAAACTCTACCAAAACAATGGATTTAAACAAAAAAAAATACTAAGAAAGCAAAGTAATAATTTTATTATAGCATAACTAGACACACAATTACCAGAGTGGATTTGATACCATATCAGAGTTGTTGCCAAAATCTAGATAATGCAAATGTAATGGAGATGTGATCAAATGAGATGAAGCAAGTGCACCCCATATAGATGCTAAAGCAATATTAAATTATACAAGAAGATAACTTGCACAAGACAAAATAAGAGAAAACCAATATATGATTAACATGAGATGGCCAACGTGAAGAATACATATGGGAGAGAACATAAGTAACTCCTCCACAAAAGGTGGCCAATGCATCCCAAGAATAGACTGTAACTCCTCCATGAAAGGTGGTGACAAGGTGCTAAGAATAGAGAAGTAACTCCCATCAAGGGAGTTACTTATGACATTCTTATGACACCTATGACACATCTATGACACACATCTCCACATAAGCTAGCCTATCCCACAAATGTAGGAAAACTCCATGTATGCACAAGAAATACAATTTCCCTAATTAATAAATAGGGAAAAATAAAAACCTACACTAATAAGCTCTTGATGCCTTCATGGTAGTCTTGAAGGACTCATATGGTAATCTAAGGTCATGGGTGAATGGAATTGACTATGACACTCATTTTAAAATGTTATCCACCATATATATATATATATATATATATATATATATATATATATATATATATATATATATATATATATATATATATATATATATATATATATATATATATATATATATATATATATATATATATATATATATAAGTAGGGATTAGTTTTTCTTTATGCTTTGTAAACATATATATGAATATACATCTATGAATATGTGTGTGTGTGTGTGTGTTTTCTCTCAAGTGAGGCACAAGTTTGTATACGATGAGAATGCTAAAGTGGTTTGTATGTAATAATCAAAGTTTAAAATGTTATAGAGCATAACAAATATGTGTGTAGGTAAGTAATAGGGAGTAAAGTTGGTCCATGTTAGTTATGTGGTCATGTCCATAAAATATTTTCCACAACTCTACTTGGTTTTCTAAAATATAGAATGCATGGCTAAATTTTGATGTAGACTATAATGTGGAATTTTGATTAAATATTAGACTTTATTTTTTATGTTTTTAATTTTCTAAAATGAAAGGAGGTACCACCATTTTTGGTTTTGGGCACTAGGAAGTTTAAGGGGTAGATGTAGAGGTGTGTGATGGGAGGAAGAAGGGAACGAGGCATTTATTCTCACCTTCATAGTTTAGACATAGGGTAAAGAGAGAAAAAGGAATTAGAGTAATGTTCTACTTGCCCAATTAGTGGTGGGTTGATAGCTTCGTAGACCATGATGCTAGAAAAGGAGAAAGAAAGAAGAAGGAACAATCTTTTTCCTCCATGGTAGCCTACATAGCTATAGTAAGTAGTTATGGTTTTTGTTATACTAATTTGGTCTCATTCTAAGTTAATTTAGATTTTTTTTTTAATTGTGAAAGATTGGAAACATAAATAGACCTACAATAATTAGCAAATCATTATTTTCCCATTGTGATTCTTAGATTTCATTATAAAATGGCAATTTAGTCTTTTAATTTTGATTTGGGTATTTTGGGGTCTCCATTGAAATGAACGAATGCAAATTATTTCATAAAAGAACATAAAATTTATACTATAAATTATTTTTGTAAATAAATTCTATTTGCTCCAACTTGGTCCTTTCTTGTTGAAAACCCTCAAAATGGTGATGCCTTGCATATTGAAACATTAATTAGAACCCCAGGTTGTTGGTTCCACTTAGGGATGACTTGATATTTATATCAAAACTATTTTCTTTACAATTATTAATTGTATTACAGCCTATAGGCATTGTTCTTTCCATTTTATTTCAATCTTAGGTAGTTTGGGGATATCATGGTTCATGTTGTTGATGTTTTTATTTAATCAATGGTTATGGTGAGTTTTTGTGGGTTATTGGGAGGACTATAGACTTAAAGTAACTTAGTCATGTTGATTTTTAGACCTAATATGTTGAAATAACCTTATTAAATAGTTATACAGCCAATTTCTTCCATTAGAAGGAGTTATGGGATTCTAGGGATATTTTGGTGACAATGTATGATAATGATTTTAGTGTAAAATAGTATAACCTTATGATTGGATGTTTTCTTCTTATGATAAGAAACTAGTTTATGCTATGTTTACTTGATTTTCAAATTATGTTGGTTGTACCTAATTACTATTATGCATGGGATACACTATGTTTGTTGAAAGAGGTAACATAAATGAAGGATCTTATAAATCATTATCTATTGATTTAATTATATAAGTTATCTTATTATACAAGCCTTTATTAAATGCATTAAGATTTCATTTGACTATAATAAAACACTTGAAATAGAATAAGTGTTAAGAATGGGAATTTGTAAACTCATATTAAGAGTAAATCATTTCCCATGAGTTGGAGGAAACTGTTAAGTAACCTTTGAAATTCATTATACTTATTTTTGAAAGCTTGTTCTTTGAATCATTTGGAATCCATGAGTGTGGATTGATAATTGTCTTTATCAATGTCTTTTTGGTGTCTTTGAACCTATTATTATTGATAGTCCCTATTTTGGTTTGTGGGTTGTTTTTTAACTGATGTATTTAAATCTCTTACATGTTCAATTGACCTCATTCAAAACTTGGTGGCTAAACTCCACCATCTAGATGATGGTCGGGGGTGGTGAGGGCCATCAATGAGGGCTCATTAGGTGATGATTCTAGGGTGTTTATTATGAATCAAATGCTTGGATTGATCTTCCTTCCTTTGAAGTGGTGATATTATTGCATGTTGGTTTTATTGGTGTATGATTTATTTTGGCATCTCCTTCAGAATTTGTTGTAGTAGTATAAAGTATTTATCTCTTAATTTACTACTATATAATTAGTAACATCATGGTGCATGTGGAGGAATAGTACAATGCTACATCTCTTGTATGATTATGATATGATGATATGTATTGTATTTATGTGGAAATTAATTATTGGAAATAGGTTACATATGCATTTAATTTCCTTTCAGTCATATAGTGAAGTTACATTATCCTATTTTTTTGTGAAGCTAATAACTATTTCAAGAGTTTATTGTCATGTACTATAAACTGGCACAATTGTATATTAAATTTGATTTTGTATAGTGAAGGTAATTAAATATTAGATTTATGTTTTTATGTTTTTATTTTAAATGTGTACTTCTCTTGAGTTTCATGTAGTCATCTTTATGTTGACAGGTTGCTTATCATTTATGCCTAGGTGTAATACTAAAACTTTAAGTCTTGGTGCTTTTTTACCAAAAGGAAATTAATGTATATTTCATCAAACATTAAACTCAATTGTATATCATTATAGGACATTTAATATTTCAAGTATTATACTATTCCTTATCCTTTTGATATTACTCTAGGATATTGTTATTTATTTTAGACACTACATATTTGGTTTTGGGCATAATTATTGCATGAAGCAATGACTAATAGTTAGTCAATTTATGCACATAATGGTGATTTTATTATTCTATTATGAGGTTGAAATTAAGTGTAGAACATTGAGTTAATGGTAATAAAAAACTTGTTGACTAATTTTATGATGCATCTATCTATATGTTCACACTATTTGGTTATTAAGGGATGAATTGTTGCTATTGGCATTTACTCTTAATCCTTCATGGATAGTTGTTTTAGGGTAGTTGAGTCCCAATTTAGAAATACAAGAAAGGAATATAAAATTTCATAGTAAGTAATTAATGATTTATTTCCTTGATGTATTACTATAACCAGATCAATTTGATATTAAATTATATGGCCGGTTTACTATTTGGAACACAATAAGACACTTTACCTCTTGATGTTCAATAATGTATGATCACATTATCTTAATAAACAAAGTTTTAGATTGGAAGCATGATGAAAATGGTAAGACCATAGATGATATGCCTTAATATGGTAGTTGGCTAATGAAAATTTTGAATAATCCTATAGATGACCATATTAGGAGGATTGTTCAATTATCACAAATAGAATGATATATTTCACATGGTTGTTACTAAGTTGTTTGTTGGCCTTAACTGATAAATATTAAGCCATTTATTAGTAGGACCATGTGGTGCAAGGATCCAATTTTGGGATTCATTTATATGATCCCTACTAGGTGGTACCATTCTAATGGTCTATAACATCCTTGGTATTCTTTTCTCTTAGTGAAACATTTCCTTGATTGGATTTACAATTGTCTCCACATAGTGCTTACTATATATGTTGTGTTCTATTATTTAATCTTTGATAAACATAGTCACTGATGGCATAGTTGGATTTATTACATATCACAAGGTTGTATAGTCATATTATTTCATTACTCATCTTTGCACGCATATATTTAGTCATTTTTTCTCTTGGGTATATACTCTAGTTAATATGTGACTATTTTGATGTTTTTGAGTGCATCCTTGTGTGTATTCCTATTGCATAAAGCAATAGTAATGAATAATAATGGTTTGACATAAGTGTTGGTTACATAATTATTAATTAATGGGAAATAAAGAATGGTTAATAGAGGCATCTATGCTAGTTAACCTATAAATATATGATCCATTTTCTATTGCACTTATAACATAGTTTAAAGTATCATTTGTTAGAAAATTTTGAGTATTATATTAGTAATGGTTAATAATTCCTTCCTATGAAGTAAATAGTGGAGGTTTTGTACTCTGTATAATGATTAGAATCTTGAAAATTGATATTGGTGCGTGTTTAGTCATCAAATTAGTTTCATTGGTTGTTATTCTAGTTCAATTTTTATGGATTAATTATTGAGGTCCTTTTGACAACTATTTAACATCCCCATGTAATTATAATGAGATTATGTTTAAGGATTATTCTAAAATATTCATTGCATATTGTAATGGATAATTTCAAATTCAAGAACCTAATGTTATTATGATTGGAATTAACATAATTAGTCTTAGCATCATGGGTCCCCTAGATTACAAAACAACATGGTGTGTTTAGAAATATGCAACTTGATATAGTCACTTTTATGGTATTAGAAGGAATCTTGTTGGAATCCATGGTATGTTATATATTAGACATTTTATGTGAGTAATGTTTCTATTCTTAAGGAAGCCATGTCGTAAATTACTAATAAGAATATATATTTTTTTATCTTGCATCAAAATGTTAGCAATGAATGGAATTTGAAATCAAAATAAAAAATTGGTAAGTTTTGTTTATCTTATGTCCTAAACAACATACTAATCCATTTCAAAAGAATCATGATGCAAATATCTCACATCATTTAGAATTTATTCATAGTGATTTAGATGACCTCTTGAAGTTGTATCTATTAATGGTTCTCTATATGTTATTACTTTTATATATGATTATAGTATAATGATCTAGTCATATTTCATTAAAAAAATCAAAAGTGTTGTCTAAATTTAAATATTTTTTAAAAATGCTTCTAACTTTTCTATTAAGATCTTAAGATATGATAACTGTGGTGGATATATTAGTAAAGAGTTTTATTATTTTTTCATTATTTTTTGCATTCAAAGGTAATTAACAAATCCCTAACATTAGGTAATTAACAAATCATAATAACATTAGGTTCTTGAATTTGAAATTATCCATTACAATATGCAATGAATATTTTAGAATAATCCTTAAACATAATCTCATTCTATTACATGTTAAATTCTACAAATGACCATTATTGAGATGACTAGAACATGTTAAATTCTACAAATGTTCCTAATTTCTTTGGGAAGAAGCCATAAATACTGTTGTGCCTATTCTAAATAGAGTCCCTACTAAAGATTTTCATCTTTCTACTTCTTTAGAAATGTGGTCTAGGAATAAACCTAGTGTGGCTCATCTTAGAATCTTTGGTAGCCTTGCTTTCATCTTCATTCCTAAAGTTAAAGGAAATAAGTTTGATTCTACTTTATATTATTGTTTTTTTTAGGTTGTGGAGGTAAGACTAAAGTATTAATAGTATATGATAAGTGTAAAAGATAGATCATTGAGAATATGAATGTTCTTATTTTTGAAAAAAATAATTGTGAGCCCTCTATGGAAGCTCCTCAATGTTGTTATTTTGATGAACCTAGATATCATGTTTATCCTTATGAATAAATAGATGCCCTAGAGGAAATTAAAACATATTTAATAACTTAGAGTCTAAGGAACCCCTCGAGTTTCATATTTAATATAAAATACTTAAATGGGCAAATTCTCTATTATAGTCTTTTAGTCTTGATAATATTAATAAATTAACTATAAGCCAACATTATTATCATGATTTAATGACTATGTATGAATGTGAACCTTAGTATTTTGGGGAATCTATTAAAAATAATAGATGGAAATTTACTATGCAAGTTGAATATAATACCTTAATTAAATATCAGACTTTGGATCTTGTCCCACCACTACCTAAAAGACATATTGTTGGTTGTAGGTGGCTTTATAAAATCAAATATAGTTTAATTGGTAAAATTTATAAGTTTAAAGGAAGATTATTTTATCGTATGTTTACTAAAAAACCTAGGATTGACTATGTTAAAACCTTTGATCTTGTATAAAAAATGAGTACTTTTAGATTACTTATTGCTTTTATAACTCAAAATGTTTGGATTATCCACCAAATAGATGTTAAAAATACTTTTCTAAATGGTGATTTAGAAGAAGAAATATATATGTCTCTACCTAAAGGTTTCATCGACCCTAACATATGACATTATGTTTGTAAGTTAAAAAATAACTATATGGTTTTAAAAAAGCTCCTCAAGCTTTTTATTCTAAAATGACTTCTCTCTTTCAAGAACTAGGTTACTCTAATTGGTATAATGATAATGATCTCTTTGTTAAAGTTAAAAATGATTATTTAATATTTATTATATTATATGTTGATGATATTATAATTAGTTTAATTCATAATTATAATGATAAACTAAGTCATTTTTTTGAAATTATTGATTTAGGCATTCTACACCATTTTTTAGGAATGACTATATTTAAACATAAACTTTCTATTGTTGTATCGTAATATTAGTATGCACATAATCTTCTTCTTAATTTTAATATGCTTGATTGTAAATTTACATATACTCCTATTGAAGTTATTGTTAAACATAATCCAAAACCTACATGTGAAAAAGCTAACCCTACTTTATATAGAGAGTTTGTTGGTAGTTTGATTTACCTAACCATTACTAGGATAAATATTGTATATGATGGTGTTTCTTCTAGATTCATGCATGATCCATATTTGAATCATCAGAAATTATCTAAATGTATACTTTGGTAAATCGAACAAACTATTAATTTTGGTTTGTTTTACTCTTCTATTAATAAAATTAAATTATATAGTTATTATGATGTTGACCATGTTGGTGATGCTATAGATTGTAAATCTACTTCTAGATGTGTTTTTAAGTTTGGTGCATGTGCTATCACTTTTTTAAAAACAAAAATAAACCTACTAAATTTATCTCTTCTAATGAATAAAAGTATAAAAGTGTTATGTAAGCTTTTAAAGAATCCATGTGGTTTTGAAGGTTGTTAGGAGAACTTAATTTGAATGTTTCTCACAGTACCACCCTTCATTATGATAATCAAAGTTTTATAACTCTAAAAATAAATATAGTGCATCACTAATGAACTAAATATATTTAAGTCCATGTGCATTTTATCTAGGATAAAATATTTAATGATTATATTGATATGTAATTTTGTCCTACATATGAACATATAATAGATATCTTCACAAAACCACTTGGTACTACCAAGTTTTGTTAGTTTCATGCAATGTCAGGCCTCTTAGAGTTACCATTGAGTGGGAGTATGCATAAAAATGTCACTTGTTAATGACCATGTGTTCCTTTTTATTCTCTATACTTCTTATCATTATAAGGAATTGTACACTTTGTGTGGAACTTATGTGATCCGAGTAAAATTTGTGTGAAAATTTTGATTTTGTACCACAATACTTAAAAACATATTATAATGGATGTATGTATGTTATAAAAGGATCCAATAATGTTTAGATTATTATTCATTATAAATTATGAGATTTAGTCTCACGATCATGTTAGACTAAACTTACTTTAAGTAGTTTATAG
The DNA here is from genome assembly GCA_037957365.1 of Torreya grandis. Lineage (NCBI taxonomy): Eukaryota > Viridiplantae > Streptophyta > Pinopsida > Cupressales > Taxaceae > Torreya > Torreya grandis. The sequence continues at coordinate 2,046,037 of JARHVA010001772.1, forward strand.
ATTATAATTCCTTTTTTTACAAAAGATGATGTTTGGCATGATGAAGGTTTTTAAATTCTTCAATTTTGTACATAGTATAATTCATGTATTAAGGTGACTAACATTTATCCCCACTCAACATTAAGGGGGAGTGTTAAAATATTTAATGGCTAAGTGGGCTATCTTAGATCCTTAATACATTTAGGTAATTATTAACATAGGTTAAAAAACCTCATGTAAATAAATAATAAAACATAATTGTTTATTACTTACCATATATTTAAAATGATTAATGAACAAGGATGGACCTATTTGCTATAATGTTCATATCCCTTAATCCCCATTATAAATATGGTTTTACCTCTATTATAATATACATCTGACACATCGGTGAAAACATTAAAAAATATTGAGTGAATTGATATTTGCATGTGATAAATATCCTATAAAAGGTTTTGTGAAGAAGTTTTGATATAGAGAGGAAGTGAGAAGAGGAAGGATAGGTATTAAAGTTAATTGTTTCTCAATTATGTGAAATCATCATTTATGGGTTTTTAACCTCTTTGAGGTTTTCCCACATAATTTCATGTATCATATGATCTAGTTGTGTAATATGATTTTTCTCTTATTCTCTCGTCTAGATCTATTTAAATTCTTTGCATATATCTTTTATATCGTGATAATGTTATCACATGGGTGGAGTCATAGATGGTAAAATTGTTTATTGCATGGAATATTTTATAGAAATGTCAGATAATTTTAAAGTAAAAACATAAATAATGATTGAATCTTTAATTACACATGCATTCAAGTTTGCAACACTCACAATGTTGGAACAATAATATATATAAGGATATATGCACACAGATCTGGCATAGCCATTAGGATAGCATATGGGCATTGTAGGAGTATGGGAATGGAGATCAAAGATGCACAATGGATATATTCTCAACAATGCACAAACAAATCTAGGCCTTAATTCATAAAAATCACTACCTCAAATGATACAAATTTCCCCATGAAACTATCCTAATTGTCTAAGATAAAATACAAATAAATTTACACTAAAAGAAACTCGTCAATTGTGCTAATCAAGATAAAATAGTGGCATTGCCCTTTTGATGTATGTTAAGACTCATTTTTTCTTTATAAAAACTATTCACAGGCTTTTGACTGACCTGCTTTGATACCAAATCTAAGTTTTGATCATATTTTCCATGATAAAAAGTTAATTAATATTATTAATTACTTAAGGGATATTTCTAGACAAATTAGTTCTTATAGAATAGGAACTATCGAATATCTCTCCAACTTAATTGATCTCAACAAATAGCCTAAAGTTATCATTCAATCTTAATTATGTATTTTGTTGTTATAACTCAAAAATACATTACAAATAATATGAATCACTAATTAATATTTCTAACAACAATAACTAAAAAGGACTAAAACCTTGCTCTAATATCAATTGATGTAGTCATGGTTAGGGGTCTCAATTAATATATTCATTAGAACTACATAAAACTTAGGAATATGCATTCAATATTAGTGTAGGTTTTTATTTTTCCCTATTTTTTAATTAGGGAAATTGTATTTCTTGTGCATACATGGAGTTTTTCTACATTTGTGGGATAGGCTAGCGTATGTGGAGGTGTGTGTCATAGATGTGTCATAGGTGTCACAAGAATTTCATAAGTAACTCCCTTGATGGGAGTTACTTCTCTATTCTTAGCACCTTGTCACCACCTTTCATGGAGGAGTTACAGTCTATTCTTGGGGTGCCTTGTCCACCTTTTATGGAGGAGTTACTTATGTACTCTCCTATATGTATTCCTTACTTTGGCCATTTCATGTTAATTAGATTTTGGTTTTCTCCATTTTGTCTTGTGTAATTTAGCTTCTTGTATAATTTCAAATTGCTTTAGCATCTATGTGGTATGCACTTGCTTCATCTCGTGTGATCACGTCTCCATTGCATTCACATTATCCAAATTCTGGAAACAACTCCAATATGGTATCAGAGCAAACCCGGTAATCGTGTGTTTGGTTATGCTATTCTGAAATTCTTACTTTGCTTTCTTAGTATTTTTTTATTTAACTCTATTGTTTTGGTAGAGTTTTTTGAAAACTCATGAAAATACATATGAAAACTTGTTCAAAAAATTACTTCTAAGTTAGAATTTTCCAAGACATCTTGTCTAGATCTATTATGGCTTTAGCAAAGGCAAAAAAATTTCTTATCTTTTGGTCATTTTGTAGGAAAAGACAACACAATCCAGCTCCACGACATGCTTATCTCATTACAAGTTAAAGTTATTCTAATCTAAATCAGTCATCTGAATTAGTCATTTGAATCAGTCATTTGAAAAGTGAAGAGAGGCACGGTCCAGTGACAGATCGCCTATTTTAGCACCTTAATTTCTTCTGCTCCTACTTCAAGGAAGGGGTCAGCTGCATATGGGACCAGCCCAGTAGCACGTGCACTAGCCAACTACTATCTGACTATTTCTTCTTGGGTCGAGACCCTCAGCTGACTTTTTTTCTATTTGCCATTCCTTTTTATAGCCATGCCATCAGTTGTACGGTGCTCAGCGTCTAGCAAAGTCAGGGGTATTTTTTTCTAAAAATGGCACATTTTTTTGATCTTTCTCTACCCAAACCTACTATGCATTGAAGTCTGTAGACTGTATAACATTTTATTTCCCAAAAAATTAGAAATGTGCCCTTGTTTTTGGTGAAAACATTCTACCACATCTGTTGTTCATTTTTTTTTTCTGCCAGCACCTTTTTTTTTGGTGCCCCTTCCTTGCTTGGCATCCCATGTGGCAACTTAAACTAGCATTGATAATTGATTTTTAAATTTCTTTCTGACTTTAATCACTTCACAGTGTCATTTAGTATGCTAAAAAATAAGTAAGTTGAAAACAATTTTAAAAATAGCAATTTAGAAGTTTTTTAAAAAACTTGTATCTTCAACCTACGAAGATGAAGAGTGAGGCCCGAGTTGGTAGGAGGCCAATTCCCCCTCACACAAACCTCCTTTAGATTCTTCATTCTATGTTGAATCTAACAAGTGGTTGGAAGGCCACTTTCTCTCTCAAAATAGGCATTTTTTTAATGTTTTAGTGCTTTTTTTTGCAAAAACACTAGTTTACAAAAAAATTGAACCTTTAATATCTTGCAAATAGTAGCTCAAATTTGGGTGCCATTTTTTGTAAAAGTGTTTTTAATTCAATTATCCATAGTTTAGGCTTGTTATTTTTCAAAAACACATTAGTTTATAAAGTGCCTAAAATTTGGGTCTCCCGGGACGCATTTTTGGTTGAGTCCGATGTCCTGCTTGCTTAAGTCTTGCACTGATTGCTCTAAGACGCATTCTCAGCTGAGCCCAATGTTTTTTGAGTGTGAAATTGTATATTTGGGGGGGAGGATCAATATTTTATGGGGGTGTGATTGCTTTTCACAACTTGCAAATCTTTTCTTTCATTCTCCTTTTTGCATTATTTCACAACTTGCAATCAACACAACTTCACCTAAATTCAGCTTAAAATAGATTCCTTTCAACTTAAACCCATAACACCCTTCGACTATCATAAATTAAAGGTTAAAATGTCAATCATTCTTAGAAGTAAAGGGTTATATACGATCACCATGGGTACTGAAGTAAAACCCAACACTGATGATGAAAAGGTCAAGTGGTACAACCGTAGTGATGAAGCTTATGGATTACTAAGCTTGTCTATGTCTCCAGAACTTCTCTTCCATTTATAATCCTCTAAGACTCCCAATGACATATGGGACACCTTATAAAACTTATTTGGGAAGCTTGATGAGATGAGAGGTCATGAGCTTGAAAATGAACTCATAAGTCTAAGTCATAGCAACTTTGACACCCTACAGGACTTCTTCACTAAGTTTAAGGCCTTTAGATTGCAATTGAAAAAATGTGGGATAGAGAAGAAAGATGATCAGCTCATCCTTTCTAATCTCACAAAGTTAGGTCCAAGCTATTCAGTCTTTGTCTCCACTTTTCATGCCACAAAAAGTGCCCTTGGCACTACATGGAAAATGCCTTCTTTGGATTCATTCATTGCTAACTTGACTAGGGAGCAAGATAAGCTAATTAAAATAGGCACAATGAAGTCTACTCAACCCCAAGATTTGATAGCTAGAAATGGTAAGGATAAGACTTCAATAAAGGAGAAGAAGAAAAAGAACAAGGACCAAGAGACGAAGAAAGAAAACAACAATCCTGCCAAAAACAACACTGAGTCTTCACCCTCTAATGCTAAACCTAAGAAGGAGAAGGTTAAGTGTGTCTATTGTAAAAATATAGGGTATGATGAACACAAATGCATGAAGAAATAAATAGATCACCTAACTCATCTTTTAGAGAAGAACAACATAGGTGTTCCTGAGTCCATCAAGCAGAATTCATCTACCCAAGATTCTACCAAGGCAAAAGGCAAGGGTAAGGAGAAAGAAAAGGGTAAAACCCTTGTAGCTACAATAGCTTCTACATCTTTATGGGTCATTGATTCGGGTGCTTCCCACCACATGGGCTCTTCACTAGTTGAGTTTTCATCTTTAGAGCCTTGTAGCATGACTTTAATTAGTTTGGGTGATGACACATTAGTTTCTATTGTAGGGAGAGGGCTAGTTGAAATGGAAGGAGGAACATTCAATAATGTTCTAAGTGTTCCTTCTCTTTCAACTAATCTCCTATCAGTATACCAAATCACTCACATTGGTCGGGGCATGAGAGTTGAGTTTTCACCAAAATCAATGGCTATCAGGGAGTTGCATAGTGATACTACAGTGGTAGTGGGTAGGGTAGATCACCAAGCCAGGTTATACACCTTCTCACATTTTGCACTAGATTCTTCTCCAACAGCATTGCTGACTCATTCAAATGGAGTTAACAAATTGTGGCATGAACGGTTTGGCCACCTTAACTACTGCTACCTTGAGCAACTTTGCAAACATGACATGGTCATTGGCTTGCCTCATGTCCAATTCTCAAAAGGATTTTGTGAGGGGTGCTCCCTTAGGAAGCATGCCAAAGAAAAATTTGACAAAGGCAAAGCTTGGAGGGCTTCACAACCTTTGGATTTAGTCCATAGTGATGTATCGGGGCCCTTTCCCAAAACATCTTTCACAAGGGCCAAGTACATCCTCACTTTCATTGACGATTTCTCTAGGTACACTTGGATATATTTTCTCAAACAAAATTCTAAAGTATTTGAAAATTTTCTAGACTTCAAGGCTCTTGTTGAGAAACAGAGTGAGAAATCCATCAATTTTATTTGAATTGATAATGGAGGGGAGTATGTTAGCATCAGGTTTGAGAAGTTTTGCACCACATAGGGGATTGATTTGTAGTGCACAATTGCTTATAGTCCTTCATAGAATGGGGTTGCTAAACACAAAAATAGGTTCTTGAAAGAGATGGGTAGCTATATGATTCACTCCAAATCCTTAGCACCATAGTACTGGGCCGAAGCCATCAATTTTGCTTACTACATTTAAAATAGGGTTTGTCACAAAGCTTTGAAAGGGATAACACCTTTTGAAACTTGGCATAAAAGGAAACCTGATGTTGATCACCTTAGGGTTTTCAGATCCCCAGCTATGACCCACATTCCAAAGAAGAAATGCAAAGCTATGGAATGTCAGTCTAAGCCTTACATCTTTGTAGGATATCCAGATGGTATTAAGGGATATCACCTTCTAGATCCAGTCACTCATGAGTTGTTTATCGAGAGAAGTGTCCATTTTTAAGAGAGTCCTAGAGACTAAACACTTGACACTTCTTCTCCCTCATCAGATCTACTTCTTCATTATGATTCCTCATTAGATTTAGATCAACCATAGTAGGTTCTTAAAATAGAGACATCTTCTTCTTCTTCTTCGAGTTTAGACAATGAGGATAGTGATGCAGATTCATCCACCTCTAGTCAGTCAGAGGATGAGGAGTTAGCACCTGACTCACCCACTTCTGGGCCACTTTGGGCTAGACAGACACTTGAGAGTGTTGGTACTTGGGTAGGAGATTCCATAGATGATAGACATACTAGGGGGGATTTTTAGAGAGATCCACATGCCTTCTTTGCTTCAGTTTCAGATCCACAAACTTTTTGAGAGGCATCTGGGGTACCTAAGTGGGATAGTACTATGGATGAAGAATATTCTTCCTTAATCAAAAATCACACTTGGGATTTGACTTCACTTCCTAAGGGAAGAAAGATGGTTCAATGTAGGTGAATATATCAGACCAAGTTTGTAGCAGATGGGTCAGTTGATGAGTACAAGGTGTGATTGGTCACCAAGGGTTTCTCACAGGTGGTAGGAATTGACTACTCAGAGACCTTTGCACCCATTGCAAAGATGACTTCTATCTGACTCACCTTGGCTATTACCGCAACACATGGTTAAGATGTGCATCAGATGGATGTGAAGAGTACCTTTCTTCATGGAGACTTAGAGGAGGAGATCTACATGGAGCAGCCACCTGGATTTATTCAGAATTCTTCCTTAGTATGTAGATTTAGAAAATCTATTATGGCCTCAAATAGGCCCCTCGGGCTTGGTATGCTAAGATGGATTCCTTCCTTCTCACAACGGGTTTCACTAGGTGCCATTCTGATCCCAATGTCTGTTTCTTATGACAGGATGATTCACTCTTGATTTTGGTTCTATATTTTGATGGCCTTTTGATCACCGAGAGTTCTTCATCAGCTATTGCAGCGGTGAAGGCATCTCTCCAGGATAGATTTGACATGACAGACTTGGGTTTATTGCACTACTTCCTTGGCATCAAGATCTCATATTCAGATTCAAGGATTTCTCTTGCATAGCCTAAGTATGATCTTGACTTATTAGCTCAATTTCACATGGCTAATTGAAAGCCATCTCTGACTCCCTTTCTATCAAGAGTCAAGCTTGAGGCTGACTATTCTTCACCATTGGTTGATGCCACTCGGTATCGACAACTTGTTCATAGTCTCATCTACTTGACTCAAACTAGGCTTGACATATCATATACAATGGGACTTGTCTCCAGATTCATGCAGGAACCTCATGAGATACATTAGAATGTAGCTAAGAGGATCTTGTATTACATACAGGGTTCACATAGATACGGGATTCATTACAGATTTTGCATAGAGGTTGACTTTGTTGGATATATAGATTCAGACTAGGCTGGTGATTCATAGACTCACAAGTCCACTTCTAGTTACAATTTATTTCTAAGTTCTGGTCCTATCAGTTGGTCTAGCAAGAAGTAGAATGCTATTGCTATATCATCCATATTAGTAGAGTACAGGGGAGTTGTTAATGTAGATACTGAGGCTATTTGGCTTCATGGGATTCTTTTTGAGTTTGGCATTCCTATCAAATAGCCCACCATCATTTATTGTGACAACTAGAGTACCATTCAGATTTGCAAGAATCTAGTTCAGCACCAATGGACCAAGCACATAGAGATTCACATGCATTTCATTTGGGAGCTTATTCATAGTCAGGTCATTAACTTGATATTTTTCTAGTATTCAAAGTAGGTTGTAGATATCTACACCAAACCTTTCACTGAGAGCAAGTTCATTCATCTCCGAGCTCTTCTTGGGGTGCGGTCCACATCTGTAGTAGCATCATCTTCAGGGGGGCCCACTAGCCTCTTCTTTCTTTTATGTCTCTCTTTTGGGGGGAGTTTTTTCCTATGGGTTTTCTCCTTTTCTCTATCTTATGGGAGATTTCATTTGTACATGGGTACCTCATCAAGCCTAGTTGTCAAGACCCATTTTATATTTCTACACTGCCCACCTAAGCTATGCTTATGGGGGTATTAGTGTAGGTTTTTATTTTTCCCTATTTTTAATTAGGGAAATTGTATTTCTTGTGCATACATGGAGTTTTCCTACATTTGTGGGATAGGCTAGCTTATGTGGAGGTGTGTGTCATAGATGTGTCATAGGTGCCATAAGAATGTCATAAGTAACTCCCTTGATGGGAGTTACTTCTCTATTCTTAGCACCTTGTCACCACCTTTCATGGAGGAGTTACAGTCTATTCTTGGGGTGCCTTGTCCACCTTTTGTGGAGGAGTTAGTTACATACTCTCCTATATGTATTTCTCACTTTGGCCATCTCATGTTAATTAGATTTTTGTTTTCTCCATTTTGTCTTGTGTAATTTAGCTTCTTGTATAATTTCAAATTGCTTTAGCATCTATGTGGTATGCACTTGCTTCATCTTGTGTGATCATGTCTCCATTGCATTTGCATTATCCAGATTCTGGTAACAACTCTGATATTCAATTGCATCAAACTATAACTTTTATCTTTATTTTTTTCACAATTGGAAATACAACAACAACAACAACGACCCCAAAATCTCACAACAAAATGTGTTATAATTTTAGATTTTTAGATCTGTACTTGATAACTCAAAATATTTTCAAGTGTATCCTAGCTCTTAGAACTATTATTAAGCTCTTAAACTCTAGCCAATGTCCCTTAGACAACTATAAGTCATGATTAGTGAATCACCCACATACTTAGATTTAAATATTTTTCCACCCACTAAAAATATTAACACACTTTAGTACACCACACATATTAATTGTATTTCAAAAATGAAAGGAACTAGTATGTTATATATTAACACATCATGACATACTATATCATGTGAAATATTAAATGAATCTAGATTATCTTCCTACAAATTTTAGTAAAGAACTCCAAACAATAATAAATGACTCATTGCATAACTCACAAGTATGTATATACAAAAACATGTGCACATGAAGAAAGTCATATGAAGGTTACAACCTAACAAGGATGTTTTTTAAGGCTTCATAGCAACCAACTTCACTAAAATTATTATTCCATGCTATTCATGTCCATTAAGAACACTAATAAACATTACCACACATGCTCCAAATGACTCAAAAATTATCACATGATTTGTGTAGTGAAGAACAAAA